>JABUQX010011074.1:37500-40000 GCA_015478945.1 Trachelipus rathkii | reverse complement strand
TTCAAATGAAAATGATGACGGTTTTTTAAAAAATGGAAAGATGAATTAAACTTGGTTCTGTGGAAATAATGGACATATATATTGCAACTAACTGAATCCCCTTATATATAGGCAAGTTTTTTTTGCTAACACATATATTAACAAAGTTAAATCGTCACTTTGTTGCAGTTGAAAAAATTCAATCCGAACAGTATTAATTTCGCCATCCATTAAAAAAGGAAAAAAAACAAATCGACAGAACACCAACACCTGTCTACAAGTAAAATTCAATAACAGAGTCCCTGGAAGAATTTCTACAGTCAAGTAGTGATGAAGAAACACACGCATTGCCAAAAGATATAGTGCAAAATGATTGGAAACTATCACCAAGAAAAAACGACTAGATACAAATGATAATCCTATCAGTTGGTGGAAAGTAAGCAAAATTTTACCCACGCATGAGGTAAACTTTCAAGGAAATACTTGACCTGTCCTCCAACTTATGTTCAAAGTGAGAGAGTATTTAACAATGCTGCGGCTAAATATATGATGACAAATAGAAAACATACTTCACAAAAAAGAAGAAATAATTGATGTTTCTTCAAGCACAACCTTCCTATATTTGAATTTAAATACTAGTGTAAAAAGTATATAATCCATTGTAAAGTCTTCATTAAGGCGGAGTGGGGAAAGAGGGTTGGTGGGGAATTTGAAGTTAGTCCCCGTACGTACCCTGTAACGCATTAATATTAATTAGATTTGGCTAAAACATAATATAATATTTATATATATATATATAATATATATAATATATATATATATATATATATATATAATATATATAATATATATATATAATATATATATTATATATATCAAAACATGCCGCATCCGCATCCGCATCGCGCGATGTTAAAATCCAAACATCCGCATCCGCATCCGCGGATGCAAAAAAAATGACATCCGCTGCATCACTAAATAGTATATATATATATATATATCATAATATATATATATATATATATTATATATTATAATATATATATTATATAATATATATAATATATATATATATATATATATATATATATATATATATATATATATATATATATATATATATATATAATATATATATATATATATAATAATATTAAAAAATATATATATATATATATATATATATATATATATATATATATATATAATAATTATAATTATAATATATATAGTTGTTAAGATATATATATATATATATAATATATATATATATATATATATCACAAAATGTAACGGAAGTTATAATTACATTTTAATCTGCTATTATTTTAAGAAAAACGCAGGAAACATAGATTTTACTCCTTTTAAGGTTATTTAGGGGGCTATTATTATTATTATTATTATTATTATTATATTATTATTATTATTATTATTATTATATTATTATATTATTATTATTATTATTATTAGAGAAAAGAAATAAAAAATATTATTGAAAATTACATAAAGGAAACTTATTGGTGATTACCTTCACTCCCTGATGTTTTTCTCCTCAGAATCATTCCTTCTTGTCCTTGAAAACCCTTATGTCCGTGGTTTTCTGGAGTTGCCTGTAATTAAAGTGCAACCTTGTTCTTTAAATTAAGTGTGACTTGAGCGGTCAGTCGGTGTAGTTAACCTTTTTCAAAATGATAGCTAAAAAAGGCAAGTACGAATAATTATAACCTATTTTCCCGATTAAAGTAATACCTCAAAGAAACATGAGGACGCCAATAAGCTGGCATTGGATTGGAGACTTTTGCTTTTTGATCACGAGAATGTCGGTTGCCTATTGAGAGGAGGCACTGGAGGGAACGGATGTGCTGTTTTTGGCCGACACGGTCATCACAACTGGCTCTGTTGGAGACCTTAGCCGTCAGATTGTCATCCTTGTTCCAGATATCTTCCCACCAGGCCTTGATAATGGCCTGCGCCTTGGACTTGATGAGCTCTAGGAGTTCGTCACGCCATTGAGGAAATCTGAATAATCGTCATCTACCTGGTGTTGTCGAATACCTCATGGTTCAGTTCCACTACTGTCTCATCGCAATGTACACGTGCTGACTTGAATCATCGTGATGGTCTGTCAGTCAGACGTAACATAATGATGAAGCATCAAACCAAAAAAAGTAACGGCGTATTGAACCAGAAATATAAATTGCTTTACAAGGTCCGTTTGCAGCAAAAAAGAGAAAGAAAAAGAAAGAGTTCTTACTTCGTTACTCTGAAAAGTTAACTTCGTAGTAACTGAGTTACTGACGGTAAGGACTGAGCATTATTATAAATTATATAATTATATATATATAATATATATATATAATATATATATATATAATTAATATTATATATATATATATATATATATATATATATATATTAATAATATAATTATATATGATATATATATATATATATATAATATATACCTTAGAATTTAAAATATCTACAAAAATATTATATATATGAATATATAATATATATA
>JABUQX010011074.1:0-32500 GCA_015478945.1 Trachelipus rathkii | reverse complement strand
AGATACATTAATAATGAAAAAAAAAAAAAAAAAAAAAAAAAAAAAAAAAAAAAAAAAAAACCCGAGTAATTTTCTCTAGCACTTCTGTGTTAAAAAATTGATAGTTGAAAAAAATAAAAAAATTATTTGAGTCAAAATTAATAACGTGAAGAAAGTTTCTTATTAACATCATTAAATTAAGAGTATAAAGTCGTTATTACTTCGAAAGCGAAAAATTCAAACCCAAGCTCTCAATTTAGGCCTAAAATCAACGCCTAAACAGTGACTCAAAAGCAGTCAGCAACAACAAGCCATAGAAATGGTGTCAACGAAAAAGCTGACTCTTAGGACTCAAACAAAGAAGTCCACAAAAAGAGGGAAGGACCAAACTCCCTCTCCCCAACGCCTTTCCCTCTCTCATAATGAGGGAACGCCATCTGGTTCTCGCTCCGAAACTGAGATGGAAGCGACGCCACCCTCTTCGCGCCGAAAGGAGAGGACGCGGCGTCCTGATGCCGACTCACCGTTAAGAACATACAGTCAATTAACATCAAGTCAATTACCAACCTTTGACCCCTACGATGTTATAAATTGGTTAAGTGCTACCACAGCGATCTTCAAATTAAATCACATAGAAGACACCCACGAACGTGTTCGTCTGTTGGCTCCAATCTTGCCCACAAATTTAGTCTCCAAAATCACATTCCCTCTTAAAAATGACGCTTATCGTCAACTATTACAAAACATCGAGGAGGTTTACCTCCCAGCCTTGAGAAATAGGATCCGAGATGTCTTTAAGCAGGGCATGAGACCCGACGAATTGCCCAGTGAATATCTCCATCGTGTAAAAGGGGTATTGGGGAACAAAAGCTTCGATGTGTTGGTAGAACACAACCCCCAATTTGCCATAGACCTCTTCTTGGAGCAGATGCCTCAAAATATCCAAATGTCCGTGTATTCCCTAGCCGAAGAAAATGACCTTGTAAGAATGGTCAAAGTTTCCGATGATCTTTATAAGAACTTTGTTCGAAAAGGAAGAAATTATCATCAACCAAACGAAGAACAGACTTGGGGCTCTGTAAATTCTGTGCGTAATAGAACAGACACTAGAGAAACAAACTCCGCCTACCTTCCTCCCAGCGCGCGCAACCAAGAGCGCCAACATGAAACTGAGAACAAAAGTGAAGGTCAAGTCGCCACCCAGCTGGCCCACCTCACGAAGATTGTGACCGAGCTCGCACACGACTTTCAGCTGTTCATTAAAAACCAAACGAACTCAGCTGAGAGAGGAAATCGGACACGCGACAAAAGTAGGTCACGCTACGCAGAATCAGAGACGAATGGATACAGTAAAGCCTTTAATAACGCTGTCAATCAATTATGTTTCTATCATGCTCGCTATCTCTTCAAAGCTTATAAATGTGAAAGCAATGAGTGTCCTATGTATCCCTTAATATATGGTAATAACCAGAAAAATGTCCCATCATCGTCGGAAAACTGTTAACAAGGCTGCAAACTTTACCATCTAATAGCAGCCGTGAAAACCATACTCACAATAGAAAAGTGAGATTTAATAATACCATCCAAGTGATAAGTGACCCTATTACAAACTGTGATGTGATTAATGAAATAAACTTACTAAATAAAAGTGCTGAAGAATTAAATAAAAATTATATCAATCATAATAACTCTATTAACATTAAAAATAATAGTGGTAAAAATACTACTACTACTACTACTACTACTACTATTTAATAATAATAATAATAATAATAATAATAATAATAATAATAATAATAATAAATAATAATAATAATAATAATAATAATAATAATAATAATAATAATAATAATAAAATAATAATAATAATAATTAATAATAACAAAAAAAAAAAAAAAAAAAAAAAAAAAAAAAAAAAAAAAAAAAAAAAAAAAAAAAAAAAAAAAAAAAAAAAAAAAAAAAAAAAAAAAAAAAAAAAAAATAAAAAAAAAAAAAAAAAAAAAAAAAAAAAAAAAAATAAAAAAAAAAAAAAAAATAAAAATAATTAAATAACAATAAAATAATGTTATTATTAAAAACAATATGAACAATATTGATCCAGAAATTGATCAAAATGTAGATACCACTACCAGCACTACCCAAACGGAAAATATAAATTCCATTAAAAATAACAATGAAAATGAAAAAAATGAACAAAGAAATAAAAACTTTATCAATGAATCCTATTCAATTTTCACAAATGTACAAGGAATGCATGATCCTTCTAGTTTAAAGAACTCTAAAAATTTAAATATGCAAAGTAGTAGTAGTCCTCAAAATAAAAATGTATCAATAAATAAAAATATTATATCAAATAATACTGATGTTAAAGAAGGTCTCGAAACAAATGTTTCAAACGATTTTGGTAATGTACAAAATAATCATTTTATTACTACTGTCAATCCATCGCATGTGGGATACGTCTTTTTTAAATCAAATTTATTAAAGGGGGGGAGGGGTGTTGTAGATAAAGTGAGAATGGAAGCAATGAAGCAAATATCCTGTCACACCCAACTTTGAGTGCTGAAGACGAGCGCTGCTTATGCAGTAAGACAGTTACAGCCGCTGTTGAGGGAGACAATAGGGTTTGCAAGATTGATAATTTGACCTTGTATATAGTCTATGACACACTAAATAAGATCGATTATATATTAGACTCAGGTTCTGTAAACAATATTTTATCTTGCAATGCTAATGACCATCAAAAAGCGCCAGTAGGACACCTACTTGCAGCTAACAACTCAAAAATTTGCAGTCTATGGTATTAAAAATATTGAAATCGATCTGGGATTGGGACGTAGATATAGGGATACTTTTTATGTAGCTAATGTAAGTACCAACATTTTAGGATTAACCTTTTTAAAGAATTTTGAGATGGGCATTAATTTTAAAGAAGATTTATTATTAGATCAAGTTACGAATCAGACTTTAAATTTGAGTAGAAATATGAATTTTAATATTAATGAAGCTCCTATTTCTTCTTCAAATCTCTCTCTCTCTCCTCCTCCTGTGCATGTGCCTTCTAGTTCTTTAAATTTTAATGAGTTATTATCGAAATATTCTGAGTTATTTGTAAACCCTTATCTCCCCGAAAACCACCACATCAAATTGAAACAAGAAAAAAGGTGGAACGAAATTTTGGATAAGTATAAAAATAAAAATAAGAGAATGAGCACAGCAGACGGCCAAATAACTACTGACGAAGAAGCCGCCTATATTCCAGAGAGAGTATTAATAGAACTAGCCAACAATTTTCCTTATAAAATAGATATAAAGGGGCCGCCCATCTCCCTTAAGCCAAGAAGGGTCCCCCATAAACTTTATGCTCAAACAAAAGCAGAACTGGACAACCTCGTAGCTACAGGAGTCCTCCGCCGCAGCCATTCTCCCTGGTCTTTTCCCATGAGTGTCCTTCAGAAAAGCGAAAATCGAGTCAGAATAATCTCCGATTTCAGAGAATTGAACAAAAGAGCTGAGGTAGGAGTCTATGGACTTCCGCACCTGCAAGATGCAATATCAAACCTGCAGGGGAGCCGTCTTTTCACCAAACTTGACGTGACGCAGGCATTTTACTCAGTGCCATTAGCCCCAGACTCACAAAAGTACTTTACCATCACTTCAAACATCGGTTCTTTCACCTACAGGAACCTTCCGATGGGTTATGTGTCATCTCCCTTTATCTTTCAATCTTACATTGATACAGTCCTGCAGGGCCTACCAAATACTCAGGCCTATATGGATGACGTTTTGATTCACACAAAGACCGAAGAAGAGCACAAAATCCTCCTGGAGAAGGTCTTGAAGAGGTTAAGTTATCTGCATATAAGTTTAAATCCCACAAAATGCCAAATTGCCAAAAAAGAGATTGAATACTTGGGATATACGGTAAATGAAAATGGTATAAGACCTAATCACGAGAAAATTGGGGATATCTTAAACACCCCAAAGCCTAGGACCATCAAAGAATTAAGATCTTTCCTAGGCCGCGTAAGCTTTTATCGCAGCAGCGTCCCGTTATTTTCTGAAATAACAGCGCCCCTAAATCTCTTTTTAAAAGGAAAACCCTATTCCAACCGCCGCGTCTGTTGGAATCTCACCGCAGATAAAGCCTTCAAAAACATTAAAAATGCTGTTGAAAATGCTTCTGTACTTGCTTATCCGAGCACTTCTTCTAATTACAAAATTATCATACATACCACAAATGTATCTACAGCTGCTGTTATTTTATCCATCACTAACACAGCCGATCTTCCGATTGCTTTTTTTAGTTCCATTCTCTCGCCTACTGAAAGAAAGTATGACGAAGCGAATCGCCTTTTAGTATGCTTAACAAAAGTCTTCAAAAAGTACGGCTATCTCCTCACAAATAAAAATATTGATATAGAAACCAACTGCAGAGAACTCATAAACAAATACAAAAGATCAAATGATGACAAAAACTATAATATTCGTGAAATTAGAAGTTTAAATTTATTAACTAGTTACAAAGTTTCTTTCAAAGTAATAACAAAAAAGAAAAATCCCTTAGAAGAATACTTATTAATAAATGATATCAGTAATGATGAACCAAATAACGAAGAAAGTGTGGCTACTGACGAAGTAAAAACAGCTGAGATCACACCCTCCCCTACGAATGCTGTGATTGGTCCTCGCCTCAGCAAACTGGCCAATGAGAACGGAGTTCCCATACTCAACGTGGAGTCCTGTCCGAATTTTACAACCACTTTTAAATATCAAGAACTTTCTCCGACACTCAAGACTCGGTATCATGAGGCCATAAAACTTAACCGCGCACGTGCCACGGCCGACATTCCAACAAAGGGTGAAAGTACAAACCTTTTAAATAACCACAATGTAAACAAAGAAAATTCCACACATAGTTCTCCTGAGAATAAAGGGACTTTAAAACCCAAAGGGTTGAGAATGAAAGAGAGAATAGAATTGGAAGAAAAAGAATTATTCAAAATAAGTGAAAAATCGCCAACTAAAAAGTTAGATGAAATAAATGATATACTTACTGAAAACACACGAATAAATTTAATTCAGCGCTGTAATGAAGCTCATATTGACTTAATAAAACGCTTCAGGAAAGAAGTTGACTACGCTGCAATTAGTAAAGACCAGTTAGAAGATGAATACATTAATTCATTACTTGAAAATAAAGAAAAAAGTTCATTAATCATAAAGAAACAACCCTTCTGGTTCAAAAAGAATGAAGTCTCTCTCTACGTTGATACCTCATTGAATTATGCTAGAGTCATTCTCCCCGATCAACATATAGACGATATTATACGGCTAACTCACTTTCAAGGACACCTCGGGATATCGCGCTGTCTTACCGCGATAAAAAGCGATTTTGTGTTCCGCAACATGCATAAGAGAGTGAAAGCTCTTGTACGAAGTTGTCCTCAATGTCAAATAGGAAAGACCGCACGGAGCATAAATCCTATTTACGGGAAGTATAAAGAAGTTTCCTACAAATTTCAGGATTTAAACTGTGACATATTGAAATTACCAGTGTGTAGAGGATACAAGTATTTATTAACCCTCATTGATAGATACTCCCATTACGTGTGGGCCTTTCCCCTCAAGGATATCACGAAAGAAACCATCGTTAAAACATTAATAAATCAGCTAATCCCGATGTGTGGAGTTCCCAGCAACCTGATCACAGACAAGGGTGGAAATTTCACATCACATTTATTTGAAAGTGTATGTAAACTATTAGGAATAACGCATACAACTACCGCGAGCTACGCACCATTCAGTAACTCCAAGGTGGAGGTAACTCATAAGATGATTCTAACCAGTTTAAGAACCATGCTAGCTGAGCCAGGCATGGAGAGTCAAGGGTGGTTAGACGTTTTACCATTCGTCTTATTCGCGCTTCGGCTTGCCCCCATCTCAGAATCGGGCATCTGCCCCAGCAAATTGATGTTCGGGCAAGATATAAACATTCCTGACGGCTTGATAGACCCTTCTCTCCCAGACGAACCAAAAACCTATGATAATTATATTGAAAAACTGGCAGGACTCATAGCAAACCACTCTCCCAGCGAACTAACTTAAGAAACAGAAGTGTGTTCGTTCCTCGAAATTTAAAAGATGCACAATATCTGCTGGTAAAGAGTCAACAGTACAATCGTGGTAAGCTCTCTCCAAGATTCCACGGACCTTATAAAGTCGTCAAGATTACTAATAATAACGCTCATATTATAAAAGGGGATAAGGTGGTAGTTGAAAATCTAAGAAATGTCAAAATTTTCTATAATCTCGTTCCTGACCCTCCAGACCGCAAGAAAAACGCGGAATAAAAGAAGTAGAGAAAAGAAATGAGGAACCGAGGTAAATATCTCTTGAGGAAAATAAGAGATTAAAGACGTTATTATGGTACTTAATACGAGAACCAAAGTGGTTAAAAATGGTATTAAATATGCATATTGTAAGTTCTTTCTCCTTCCACAAGTAGTATTTCACCTGTTCTTCCACTTTCCTCAACTTTATATTTCATGTATTCAATCGAAGGAGGGTAAGAAAGTATCTCTGTGAAATCGAAAACAGGGGCCTCACCCCTGTTTTTCCGAGGCAGAGATCCTTTTTTGCACTCGAGGGCCACCAGTCTAGGGTGAAATTACGGTAGGGAATCCTTGTAAGACAATAGCATGCAGTGTCTTAGAGTGTATGCATCTCTGTAAGAGGCTATTGCAAGCTTCCTGCATATCACTTTGCATTAACGGTGGCCTACTTCATACTTACACTCTGTACATTATTTGAAAGTCAAGTGTTTGGCGCCTCTTTTCCTTCGCGGAGGAAAAGAGTGCCAAACAAACAAGGGTTATGATTGGTGCCTGGGTCCTGAAGGGACGCCACCAAATCCTACCCGGGAGTCTTGTGGAGAGCCTCATAGCGTGAGGTCGCCCTACGATAGTTGTTAGATTTAACAAAAGGCCGGCAGGTCTATTTAGGATAGGGAAATAGTGCATTATCTTATTAGTTAGTCTGTGTAATTCTTAACAGTGCCAACGTTGATAAATGCCCATCTATTACTTATCCAATTATTTAATGAAAATCATCTTTGTATTGTTATCTAACTATCACAATAAACCAACTACGAGGAAAGTGCTCTAATTACCCCCATGCTATGACTGTCGAAGTGATTTCGGCCTATATATATATATATATATACATATATATATAATTATATATATAATATCTATATATATAAATATATATATATATATATATATAAAATAGCTATAGAGAAATAAGATCCAGAAATCTTGACAAATAAATATTTTTTCTGATTATTAAAATGAATATATAAAAAAAATTCTTCTCTGAATTTCTATCTAATTCTCTATAGGATATTCTATATATTATAATATATATATAATAGTAAAATATCCATCAATAATATATATTATATTATATATTTATATATATATATAAGTATTATAATAATTATATATATATATTATAAAATATAATATATATAATATATATATATATATATAATATAATATAAATATATATAATTAATTATATAATTATTATATATATTAAATATATCTATTTATATATTATAATATATTTATATAAATAATATATATATATCATATACTATAATATATATATAATATATATAATATCAATTAATATGTAACTTAGTATGTTGTGTGTGGTGTTTGTGTGTGTGTGTGTTGTGTGTGGGTTGTGTGTGTGTGTGTGTGCTAGTATCTGTGTGAGCGTCAGTATTGTATATTAAAAATATCACATTTATTAAAGATTTGCTACACATGTATACCACTATTCCCCATTTGTATTAAATTAAATCTTTCACTACTTTCGAATACTAAATTTGCTCTTTTCCAGTGAAGATAATATATTAAAAAAATTGAGTTAAAGAAGAAATCAAGAAAAAGTACGAAGATTAAATACTGCGTAATAGAATCAATGATATTTTTCAAAAAATTAAGGAGTGAAGTGCTCTAAATAATACTTTTAGAAAGTGATCTTTGTATTTGGTAAAACAATATAATGGCAAAACACTTAAAAAATTTAGGAAGCACCAAATACTATTTAAATTCTAATTTAAACGTGAGAAGATTTACATCATTTCTTCCGCCTCTATGTTTAATTCTTCTTCTAAGTACTATAGAGGATAAATCTAGTATGAAGCAGAATAAAAGAGAGCAATGCAGTTGGTTGGTTCACCGCTAAATCATTTATACCCTATGAAAGCTCATGCATGCCTCAAATCTCTGGCGCGGGGTTGCGCATCCTTCCCCAATCTGGGAAAAGGGTGTTATGGATAATATTATATAAGTATATATATATATATCTAATAATATTATATAATATTTAATATATTATATATATAGAATAATATTAGTAATATCATACATATGTATAATATAATTATAGATATATTAATAATAAATATTATATAATATATATATTATATAATTATTATAATAATATTCTATATAAGTATTATATATGTAAATAAAAGAACTAAGTGGAAGGTAAAATTACTGCCTTTTACGGATTGAAGAGCACGGTGGGTGGCAGTTGCGAAATGAGGACAATATGGCTTTAAAACTGTTCTTGACAGCCATCCTCAAACCCCAAAAAAGTTTCAAGAACAGTTGGAATGCTTGAAGGAATCGATTCTTAAAACTGTTCCTTGAACTCGAACTTTTGTCTGGGGAATGGTCAGTGTCCGTAAGCTGAGCATATTATTGTCCTAATTTGCAACAGCGTGTTAAATCGGAAAGCATAATCTTACTCCCAACTTATGTTTCTTATTTAATTATAATCATAATCACATATGCAATATTAAACACCTACATATTATTAAAGAGGATAAAGGACAGGTTGGACCTGGTGAGTCCTGTAAAGGGAATCGATGCTTTAAAAACTGTTCTGAACTCACTTTGTGGGATGCTTATGTAAGAAAATCGAGTATATTTTCTCATTTTCGCACATGCGTGGTTTCATATCCGAAGCGATTTTTACTCCAACTTATGTTCTTTATTTAACACTAATAATAATAATAAGATTAGAACAATTTTAACCTACTATATATATATAGAATATATATATAATATCTATATATATTAAATAAAATATATATTTATATAATATTATTTATTTAAGCAAAGAAACAATTTCTTTAATCTTCACTATGAAACATTTCTGAATTATTTATTTCATATTATCTCTCTCATTCATCTCTCTTCTCTCTCTCTCGTCTCCCCTCTTTCTCTCCTTCCTTCTCTCTGTGCTCTCCTCTCGTCTCCTCTCTCATTCTCTCGCTCATCTCGTTAAATATTTTCTTGTTTTACACTGGAAAGTTAATTAAAAGTTTATTTTAAAAAAAAATATTTTCATTATTTATATAATAATTTTATATATATATATAATTTATATATACCGGTATATATATATTATATATAAATATATTATAAAATATATATATATATAAATTTTATACTATATATATATATAATAATAATAATATTATATTTATATATATTTATATTATCTAATATATATTAATATGATGTGGATATATATAGATTGATAGATAAATAATTAGATATAGTTGTTTCTAATTATCATTTAAATGTAATGGTGATCAAGCAATTTTATTTTAGCTTTGAAAGGCCAATCGAACCCTCAATGTTTCGTTCATGTTTTACACATCAACACGATGAGTTTTATTAGGAAACATTGAAGAATAATTCTTCTCAACCGAGTCCACTCAGAAATGTGAGCGAAACTTCTGCGGAGAAAGATAAATAATGAGAAGTCCAAGAGTGTAAAAACTAATTACAGGATTAATTGAAGAAAGAGGAATATAGAAAATTGAATGACGAGTAAATTGGATTTTGACTTCCTAAATACAGCCAATAAAAATAGGATGTTTTTGGAAGACAAGCGATTGTGGTTATTTTAGAGAATGAAAAGCTACTGATAGGAAATTAAATGCAATCATGGGTATTATCAGAAATAAGGAATAGTTGGCCTTCTTAGGTGTTGGTAGAATGAGATGTGGAAAGTGTTGCTTATTTTGCGTTAATGAGATATAATAAATTTGAATAAAATGCTTAATTAAGAAGTTTTCACAAATATAAATGAGGTTTGGGGAGTGATGTGTACAACGTGATATAGTATGACGTAAACAAATGAGAAAGAAGTTATAGATGTACGTCTGAAACAGATTGTAGAACCGATCACTATTGTAGAATAAAGATTTGCGTGAAAGATGAAGGGGAAAACAATTGGATCTTAGGAGACAAGACAATCTCTGGAGGATTGTTATTATGACATTTATCCACGTTAATGAAGAAATAAAAGGAATAATATATATATTGTTTCACTATATTATATTAACTTTATCACTCACTTTAAATTTAAATCTTTATGGCTCTTGTTCCGTTCCTAGTCATTCTATTTATATATACTAATATCCATCACAAAATGACCCTTATACAATTAGCCGATAAGACTTTTTGGAATCTCTTAGTAGGAATTTCTAAAACGATTAATCATAAGAGATGAATAAAGGAAGAAGCAATAGAAGTGAAATAGAAAAAACACTCTAAACCATATTTTATTTATATCTGAACGTTCGGGCTTTATCCTTAACTCATCAATCAGCATTATAAAGTTTATTGCTACCAATTAATAGAATATATAACACATCAACTAAACAGGTGATATGACATACGATAACGAATTAATAAATAGAAGATAATCATTCGCAAAATAATATCTAAAAAAATTAAATAATATACATAAGAACTACAACGCCTGAAAAGCAAACACTCACATACTGGTATGGAGGCTTAAATTTGAATAACGATAAATTGTAAACACGTAATGTCACACTAAGTTGAGGCTTCCATACAAAAATTTCATAATAATATTATACGTATAATAACAACAACAAAATAATAAAATTATACATATAATTAAAATCATATATAATACACTAACTTAAAAACGTAATAATACACATAATAAATAATAATAATAATTAAAATAACTCTATAGACCAAAACCTCCAAACAATGAAAGATATTCAAAAGTTAATATAATATCTTTTAGAATTTTAAATTATAACTAAATAATGATTAATAAAGTTCACTTACCGATAGTAATGATTATAAATAATAATAAAAAGAGAGTCAAGGAATTTGAATAAATTTGAGCAAAGACACTAACACAAACTAACTCCACTAGATAACTCTTCTCAACTACACTAATACTCCAAAGGAATCATAGAGATGTAATAATTTACATACAGAGATTATATATATATATATTAATAGATAATGATTCCTAATAATTAATTCCAATATATTAAAGAGTGAATAACTCGATCAAGTTATATTATAATTTCACATAAGTATCATAATAATTCATTATAATAAAATAAAATAGATCGAAGTGATAATAATAATAATTAGAAAAACAAAAAAACAACGAATTGGAAGCTAATAATATTCAATCATTAATAACATACGAATGGTTCAATAAAATATAGCAGTTCATCTTAAATACAATCTTCAAATATGAAAAAGATGTGGTTAATATACCATATTTCAGCTAACTAAGATTGCGCTACTAATTGACAACACTTGATTTGTTGTTTTTTGTTTACCGATTTCTAGCTAATTTTCATTATATTTCATAATTGTTAATGACAAAATATATTTTAAGCAACAGCAATAATGATGCCTCTCCTTTCTAATAGTAAATATTATATTGTATTAAAATATTTATAAATAAATAACACCAAAATAATAAATAATATAATATAGATAATATATACATAATAATAATATAATAATAATAATCAATAATATAATAATAATAATAATATAATAATAATAATAATTATATTGTATATATATAGCCATACATGTTAACCATTATACGCCTTTTTTATTTGAGATACTACTATCAATATATTCCTCACTAAACCAATTATTAGAGATTTATATTATTAAGTTAATATATAATATAATATACATATATTATTCATGTGTAAGACTTATATATATATATCACCCGCCTTTCCACCGACCGACATAACTACCAATACCAATTATAATACCAAATATAAACTACATCAGTCTAGCATGTGGTATTTTATTAATAGAATAAATATATCGAGTTAATTAACTTCATTACAATATAAAGTCTAGGTTAAAAAATCACTATATAGTAATTAGGATTATAATATACGTATTATACATACATATATATATATTATATATATAATACTCACACACACATACCTTTTATATTCATATTAATACTTATATAATTACAGCAGAGAGAAGAAAAGAGAAAGAGAGAGTATGTAATGAACATAGTGAGAGTAAGAGAGGAGAGATGAAGCAGAGGAGAGAGAGATCGAGAGAGAGGTCTAGAGAGAGAGAGAGAGACAGAAGAGCACCGAGAATAAGAGGCTCATGTACCGAGAGAGAGAGACAGAAACACAAGCAAATATATTATTATAACGAATATAATATAACCGTTAACTCGATCCATCAAACCAATAACCATTATGATCCATCTGTTAAATGATTAAAACAACACAAGGAACACAGTTAATTAATGGTGGAGTTCCTATTCTCAAAATTTACGCATCTACAGTCCTACGTCATATTCTCAACCCCCCTGCCGGTCATTCCAGTGATATACAGCTAAATTGACAGAGAAAGATTGAGAAAGAAATAGATCGCTAGAGAGTGGAAACAGAACAAGAGAGAGAGAGAGAGAGAGAGAGAGAAAGGATAATAAAACATAGATGGATAGATAGATAGATGATAGATAGATAGATCAGAGTAGATAGTATAGCAATAGATAGAGTATATACAGAATTATTCAGATACATAGAATTAAATAGACTAAGGGAAGACAAACACATATATTACATTGAACGATAACACTGTATATAGGCGTAGAATAGATCGCTTAGAATATTATAACATAGTACTTTTGAGATATTAAATAGACTCAGATTAACAATAGGATATAGAGCAGGAATGAGTCTATAGATCAGAATTTGAGCTAGACTAGATCATTCTAGAATTAACGAGATACCAGATAGATAAGATATAGATAGATAGATAGATAGATGAAGAGAGACACAATCCAAGAATTCGCTTGTGTTTAAATAAGATACGTACTATGACCCCCTCAGTCAGTCCTTTCTACTCTTCAATAAATGGATGTTTTTCATCTCATAAAGTGGATCGTTTTTTCTTCTGCGAGAACATTAACAGTTTCAAGTAGCGTTGATGAATTGCGTTTATGTAGCACTATTTTACTACGTTGGTATATATATATAGCTATATTATCTATAGTATAAATAAGATATAAGAGAAGGTACCGTTTAAAACCTGGGCGAATCTAGTATACGAACCTTATAAATATCATCACCGAGGCTTTATGCAATTATTAATCATAATACCTATAAGCAAGTAGATTAATAAGTTGGTATATGTTGGAGTATATCAAGTATATATGTAATATATACTACAACTACCAAACTACCACTTATATATTTGTCAACTTAGTCCGTCCTTCTATACGTAATATACACTTCTCAGATGATAATTAATCGCAGTATATGAACTACGGTATAGCAATTCTTTATCTATCCCCCCATTATACATCGTAGGATGTAGATGTATATATGAGATTTTGTTCCTAGAAGAAGGGTGTGTATACTAAAAATTTAATGTGTAATAATATATTTATAATATTATGATATGTGTGAATATAGTAATGTAAGTGGTCAGTATAAGTAATGTTGACCTATTTGGAGGAATAAGTGTGGCAAAATAGAATAGTGAAATGCAAAGATTGAAAGTGCAAAACTCATATTTTAAAATGGATGGTATATGTACTTTTCATCGTAACTTCGGAGTTAGTGTGGTATTGTGTGTGTGGTGATATGCTGCGGCTGTCTGCTGCTTAGTGTGTGTTTGTTGTTAAGTGTATGTTAGTGATAATATATGGTAGACCTAAGTGCCGGTTCTTTTCCATTACTCGAGAAAGACGAACAGGCTGATAGCCCCATCTATTAATAAGCGGCTTCGGGTAAGTCAGATATTATCCATCCATAATCTGTCCACTGTAAATCAGTAATTAACCTTAATAAATTACGACACTATAAAAGATTTATGAAGCTACTTATCTCATATAGAGAGAAGATAAAAAATGAAAAAAACAGAGTAAAATATATAATGAAAAGAATGAACGTCACTGAGTAATATATTTATTTATACAGTATTTTCATCAGTAATTGTTATGTAATCAGGATTAGATGTCACAGGTATGTTCAAGTTTGGTCAAGTATAACTGTATTCACTTGCGTGATTCTTTTGTTACTATATATATATATATTTTCACATTCTTTATTTTTTTTTATACTACACCATTAATTTGTATGAATAATATAATTAATCAATTTTAATTACTTTTTTTTAATTATCGTTTAAATTTCAGTGTTAGAGAGAAATTTTTGGAGGTGAAAGATTGGGGGATGCAGAGGGGGGGGGGAGAGATAAAGAGAACGATGTAGCTTATGTGTTTGTATTAGCAATGATAACAGAAATTTTGTGTGCTATCAATTTTTTACTATGATCATTACCATAACACTAGACCGCTTGATAAAACATATAAATAATAGATAAAATCGCCATTCAGTAAAAATTTATTATATAGTACTTATTTTAGCATTTACCTAATAAGTTATTAAATTTATAGGTTGTTTAAGTGAGTGTGAATAATTTTAAACCTTAGGATGAAACTAAATAACGTATTGTATTGGTTTTTATTTATTTTATGTCTTGTATTGAGATATACCTGTTTAATTTTTAGTGGTTGTATGTATTAGTATTGACATTTGCAAAGATTAGCTAATGCATATTTTGAGCACTAAGTAGTCAGTATAGCGTATGATAGAGAGAGTATAGCGTATATTGACTTATAATAATCAGGGACTAGTAGTAACTTGAAGAGGAGAGCAGTAGAGACCGATGTAGAGGAGATGAGGAGAGAGATAGAGAGAGAGAGAGGCAGAGACTTGAAATCTAAGAGAACAGTATTAGACGTTAGAGCGAAGAGAGAGAGTTCATCGTGTGAACTAGTCCACCTTTCTGATTCTTCTCTTACTCCGTGTTAGTTACTTAATAAACACTAAATTTACTATTGTGACTTTTCCTGTCGTTTATATGAAGACTCGGTTTACTTATGCTTAAATTGTGTATGAGGGATATTTTTAATAAACAATTAAATAAAAACAAAGTAAATGCCCTCGGTTTCAATTTATCATTTATAAATTTTTCCTCTCCTATAAACTACTTCACCGCGTTTGCAATGACGTCGAAACACATAATTAAAAACTTATAACAACTATCTTTTATTTTAAAATTAAAAGTTATAACTCCGTCAAGTCTAAAGGAGTTCGTGAGTATAAGTATGACACCAAACCTAATGCCTTATTGAACTTAACTAACTTAACTGAGCTGGATACTCACACTAGAGATAAACGATTTAAATTCTCGAGTCAGGTACAGATGATATCTAATAAACTATACTGCACATCATAAAATAAGATGCTTTTTTCCATAATGTCTCATGTGAGTATTAGGCGTTATAAAATAATACTTTTACTTAACCTCTTAATTATCCACAGAAGTTAATTAAATTCTATTAGTTAGTACTTTAATTATTACTATGTACTTAAATAACATATTATATAGAGTTTATACTTACTATTACCATATACAGTAACCAATATAGCAGTCA
Organism: Trachelipus rathkii; assembly: GCA_015478945.1. NCBI lineage: Eukaryota > Metazoa > Arthropoda > Malacostraca > Isopoda > Trachelipodidae > Trachelipus > Trachelipus rathkii. The sequence continues at coordinate 16,645 of JABUQX010011074.1, read as the reverse complement.
ACAACTTAACACGCCTTAATTTTAAGGAGAAATTAATCATATCTATACATATATATATATATACAACAGAATTATTTTTTAAATTTTTTTACTAGTAAAAGGTATTAAATATTCTTAAACAAATTTTATTTTTGTTTCACGATATATTAATATTTTCTCTTTTTACTAAAGTATTTATATAGTATGGTTATTATTTATATACTCATATATGATATTTATACTATTGAGAGGATCTACTCTTATATTATTTATTAGGTGATATTATGTAGGATTTATGTAGTTAAATATGTTAATACACATAATAATATATAATATATACTAAACACTGAGATTGGTTTTATGTTTTGAGAGTTCTTTTTTTTTTCTATTTTTAACTTAGCATTTGTGTTTCTTAGGTGTTGGGGAGGACAACAACAACAACTGAGCTACTAACACTATGGCTCCTACTACTGAGCAATCATTTTAACGACTATTCATACTACTAAACTACTCGCTTCTCTGAGGCATCTAACTACTCTAAACTACTACTAGAACACCACTTATACACATTCAACTATTATATATATATATATTATATATCCAGTACTAACGCAATCCAACAAATACACACCATACTTGATAACTAAATAATAATTATAATATATGATAATGATTAAAAATTAATATAATAAGAATGTAAATAATCTTAATGGATGGATATAAAAGTTGTAGATCTTATAGTGTTTAACTTTTTTCCAAGGTATATAATGAACATCTATACTATTAAGAAACATCCACTCTTGATTACACGTAGTCCTTTTACTCCTAATATGTTTCTCCTAATATGTTTTTATAATATTTTTTTTTATAATAATTAATAACAATAATAATAATAATAATAATGCAAATATAATACTAGTACTAATACTAATAATAATAATAATAATAATATTAATTATTATTATTATTATTATTATTATTATTATTATTATTTATTATTATTTTATTATTATTATTATTTATTATTTATTATTATTATTATTATTATTATTATTATTATTATTATTATTAATTATTATTATTATTATTATTATTATTATTATTATTATTATTATTATTATTATTATTATTATTATTATTATTATTTATTATTAATTATTATTATTATTAATTATTATTATTATTAATTATTATTATTATTATTTTTAGAATCTTTTTGTTAATATATTCTTAAGAATGTTACTATTATTATTACAATTGCTATTAATTATTTTTATAATTTTTCTTGGTTATTATTATTATTATTATTTTATTTTATTATTATTATTATTATTATTATTTAATTAATGGAAATTATAATAAGAAGTGTATGAAACTTTATTTCGTTAATAAACATTCCTCGTTTACAAGAAATTGCTGTTAAGTTAGATCAGTGGGAAACTTAAGAAAAGAATTTATTCTTTATCAATTTAATGACACAGTGACCTTATTACTAAATATATATAATATATATATATATATATATATATTATATATATATATATATATATATTATATATATATATATATATATTATAGTGCTTTACTCTTTAAAAGGATGTAACATAAAAAGACATAATATTGAAAAATCGCCGAACACTATGCGTGGAATCCTGCAGTGCCACGTGTTAGCTAAAACTCCAATAGAAGGAGCGCAAGAGTTGCCAAAAAGCTGCTTTCCTTTCATGCTCCAGAAAAAATGTTAATTTTTTTTAGGGGCTCGAGTGGACGGTGGGACAGATGGGGGACTTCGTCCCCCCGTCCCTCCCCCCTGAAGGCCGAGAGACCCTGACTGTTTTCCATCTTTGCGATTTAAATCTTGGGTATTTCCTTTAGTTAAAAAAAAACAACAACTGTTTTTTTGGCTACTCTGCTGACGCTCTATTGCCTTGAAAAATCGAAAAAAAAAATCTATTATATCGTTCGTTCAATATAAATCGGTTTTAACATCCTTTTTAAAGGACAAGTTTTCATATATATATATGTATTATATATATTTATATATTATATATATATATAATATATATATATATAGTATTATATATATATGGAGTAATAAGAAATTATTAATAATAACTCTAGATATCAACATATAATTTGATTTCTTCCTGGGAAAATGATTTAAGTTTAATTTTCGGTCATTAAAATTAACTTTAATATAAAGCGAAGTTAAAAAAATATTATGATATATAAAATTTTTTTTCGACATATGAGCTTCTGAGTATTCTGCATTAATCTAATTGTAAAAGGAAAAGTATTGCGTTCTAAATTATTATTAAAAAAGAAAATAATTAAAAATGGTCAAATATGGGTAACTATTTTTAAATATATTAATTTGAATTTTAAAGAAATACAGACTTTGATATAAACAAATTCATAGCCATTGCGTTACGATGTAAAATTTATCAAGATGAAGTAGCTTGATGAAAATTAAATCATAGAAACGACGTTATATCAATATTTTGTACCTGATATGAAGTAGTTCCATCCTAGTTCGTTATTTTTTTATATTGCCAATTAATTTTTAAAATAAGTTTAAAATTACGTAATAATAAGAAATATAGATCGTAAGGACATGAAAATTTCTTTCTCGCTGATCTGTTTCTTCTAGGGAATACTAGCATGTCAAACGAAATATTTGATTTGGCTTGCCTGTTATGTTCACTTGTTGTAGGATCAGCAGAAATCGCTAATCATGTTGGAGTTTACCGCCTTTGATATAATTTTTTTCTCATATCTATCTGTTTTGATTTATTAAGACTGCAGGTTATCTACAAAGTTCAATAATTTTTAATGTTAAAGAAAATAAGAACGATTATATATATATATTATATATATATATATTATATATATAGTATATATATAGATTTAGAACCACATTTTGAGTTGAGTTATATATATATATATATATATATATATTTATATATATATATTATTATATATATATATATTAATCCTCTCTCTTCTCTCCTCTCTCTCTCTCTCTCTCTCATCTCTCTCTCTCTCTCTCTCTCCTTCGTCTCCTCTCTCTCCTATCTCTGTCTCTTCTCCTCTCCCTATTCCTCTGTCTTTCCGTGGTGCGTACTCCAACCTCACCTCTTCTCTCCTCTTTCCCGCCTCTCCTATTTCTGCCTCAATTACCGACTCTCTTTTCCAAATCACTTACAATTTCTTCAAAGTTTCTTATACTTCTTCTCCTCCCTCTTTGTGGCAGAATTCGTTTAGGGATTGGCTTTTCTCATGCCGCTCTGTAATCTCTTTTACACTATCAGTTTCTACCAAATGCCGCATGCCTTAGGCTGTTAAAACCCCTACCTAGAACACATATCTTTAAAACATCTGCGATTAACGGTGTTTTTTTCTTATATCTGTCCAGGAGGGAGCACCTTTGGAGCGGGCCAGTTATTAGTAAATTTTTATGAGAAGGGTAGCACTTATTGTCATTTTTTTTTGCGCTTCTCGTTACTTTCCCTAATTTGTAGTATTGCGCATCATTCTCCCTATCTTAACTATAAGGAGGAGGCGTGAATTCGAGAGCTTGGAATACGTAGAATTTGCGTTCTTATCTGGGTACGCGAGACTTTTAAACTATTAGGACAGTCTAGGATCATTTGCTAGTCCTTTTGATATAAAAGAGAAAAAATATTTAGTGAGTCTGAGCTGAACAATATACCAACGGCGCTTAGGCTTTAATTCATAACAATAGGCGATTTTCCGCGGCGACGGAGCGTATCGCGGAAGAGTTTTAATCAGTGATTAGAAAGCCCTTTTCTCCGCGAGTTGGTCTATAGCGTCAGCTTATGTGAAGATATATGCGCGGCTCTTCTCGCCTGGCCGATATCTCACATAATTAATCAATTCAGGTATCTTATCAAATCTTTCTCTGTAATGAGCTATTATTCCTTCTGTTCCAATAATCATCAATTATTATTTGGGTTTACTTTACGCTCGTGTAGAGGGTAGGTAGTCATATTGAGTTGAAGACTAAACGTTGTGTGATTTTTGTTGGTTTTTATTACCACAGTTTTATTTAACCTGCACACAGAGCGCTAACGTGAAACACTGAGAGTATATCTCTAGAACTGTTATCGTGGCAGTGAGAGAGTAGTAAAAATTGTCAGTTACAGAGTAAATATCTCACGGTTACTAATTCTACACTAGCACTCATATAGAGCGACTCTTTAGATGTTTTCAATTAATTGCATAGTTCTATAGTAATAATTTCGAGTTTTGCAGTTTATTAATCTTAATGGTGATTTATTTCTATTTTTTTTCTGTTTATCTCGTTAGTTCATATTTTTATAGCGGGCTCATTTTTTTATATACTTGTATTTTTTATTTCTATATCCTTTTTTTTTTTTTTTTCTTTTCTTTTTTTCTCTCTTTTCTTTTTGTTTTCTCTCTTTTTTCTTTATCTTTTTGTTATCTATTTTTTATATATATTTTCTTGGCCTTTTTTTTTGTCCTTTTTTTAATTTATTAAACAAATCTCTAAACTAACTTCTGTTTTATAATTTTTTCTTTCTTTTTCTCTACTCTTAACCATTCTATTTAATTTATTCTCTTCTATTTTATTATTAAATTATTGATTAGTATTTTTTACTTTAATGAACTTATATATAGTATTATTTATTCTATTAATTAGTAACTATATTCGATTTTTCTCCTATATATCTACTCTCTTAACGGATTCCTTCTTATTATTATTATTATTATCAATTAATTATTATTATTATTATTATTATTATTATTATTATTAAATTATTATCTTATAAATTTATTCATTATCACTTCTTTCACTTCATATTATATCATTATTTATTATTATTCACATTAATATATTATCTATTATCCTATTATTATTAATGAGGTACAGATTTTTTACAGGTTTTAATGAAGTATTTATAAAATAACATGCATATAAATTGCAATGTCATATACTGTTTCACGTCTTTTCACGTTTTTAGTTTACTATCATGTTACCTCATTAAGTTGTGATCTAACTCACTATTATACTTAGTCTTTTTGTCATCTCTAGTTTGAGATATTTAATTCATTATTATTTTATCTATGATATTGTTATTATTATTCTAATAGGTTATTTTGAGTATTGCATATTAGTGTGATTCTCATTAATTATTTATTATTGAATTAAAATTATTTTATTATATAACTGAGTATTATTGAGATATACAGGTTATTAGGTTATTAATATAATGTATCACGTTATGATTTATTAGTGGTCACTCCACACCGGAATGATTGCATTTATTATTCCTATCACTATCTCTAATACCAATTAATTTTAAAGTTTGCACAAATAACTTGCAAAAATAATATCTAAGACTATTACTGCGCAAATTGACTTATTATATTAGTCTCACGAACATGCTTCATTTAGAGCAATTCCGTAGCATTATCAGTTCAATATTATTATTAATTATTATTATTATCTCTATTATTATTAATTATTTTTATTATCTAATCTATTTTATTGTCTTCTATATATATATTCTAGCATTATTATTATTATTATCTATTGATTATTATTATTATTTCACTGTCAACATAAAGTTGTCATTTTATTATAGATTATTTATTATTATGACATCATTAGTTACTTATATATCATACACTATAACTCAATATTTCTATTATTATTATCCATATAATAAATATTAAAAATTAGTTAAGAATATCTCAGATTCAAATGATTACTCTATTTATTTATTACATACTTATTCAGTAACTCAATACATATTTATAATTATTAGCTCATTATATTAAACTTGATATTCTATTATTATTATTTTATTTACTTAATAAGATTACTTTATTTAGAAAATAAATCTCTTATCTCACTCAAAATCAAAATGAATTAGCTCCTAATTATGTATTATTATTATTATTTTATTATTATATAATTATTTATCATTATATTATCTGAGTATATTCTCTATTATTATTACTTCTATTTATTATTTATTCTTTTCATCTGAGATAATATTTTATGAGTTCATTATCTATCAGTTAACTGTGCTTTACGGTGTATTCTGCTTATCTGAGGTCATTCTACATGGAGATTATTAATTAATTACTTTTATCCTATATCCATTTATCATTGTTTGATTTAATTGTGAACTCTCTTTTAATTAACTATTTCACTCTGATTACCTTTACTTTAGGTAGTTAACTACGGGGAGAACTCAATTGCGTGGTATTGTGCTATGCTTGAAACATATTATTATTTCCACAAAGTCTATATATGTTTTACACCTGTCGGATTAATGTTATTATTTAGTGTCAACGCGTCCAACATTTAGCTACTTTCCTGATTATTCTCCCTCATCTTTTAGGGTTTTTTCCTCATCCTTTTATTCCTTTACTCTTTATTTTTGCGCTTACTTATAATCTAGTTTTCTTTATTTATCAAATCGTCCTCAAATATGGTCTGTTGTTTGATATGTGGATTTATTGCACTATTCATTCTTTCTTATCCTTTCTGTCAATTATTAAGTTTGGTGTTCTATTATCAGGGTTTGTCCACTATCTTCCTTATCTATTTTATTCATACATGTTTTACTCATTATATTTAGATTTAATTTATCTCACCTGCACATCTATAACATTCCCATTTTCCACTTCTCTATGTCCTATTGAATTTAGACTTATCGATCCACTTTTCATATTCCCCCCCTTTTATCTTCAACTCATTTCTTACTTTTTCAGTGTATTTTCCTTTATTCTCTCTTTATATTTCTAGAATTTGGAGCATTGTTGTTGTGGATTCTTTTAAGCTGTTTCCGATGTGCTAGTTCTACTGGTGACTGTGATTCTGGATAGATATTTCCTGAGGTGGAAGGTTCTGTTCTAGAAGGGCCGTGGTAGTTTGTTGAAATTTTCAATTCTTTTTAAAAAACTTGTTGCACTCAACCTTCGCGTACAATATCTGTCTCCACTTCTTAAAGAAAACACTTTCTTCCTAACTTTGTCCTATCTTTGATTATCTTTCCGTAACGGTTCTCTCGGTACTCTTCTATTCTTTTGTAGATTCTAAAGTATAGTGTGTTAGTGTGAACGGGATCTCGGTTTTTGGCTCCATTAATCTTTTTGTAAACAAAAGAAATGTTTTTGGAAACCATTGGTCGACATCAGCGAAATGGTTTGCTATAAGTGGATAAGTGGCGAGGTCCTCTATTAAAGATAAAAACTTGGGATGTTTCCTGATTTTTAGAGACTGAGCGATGATTACTTTATTTTTCCTATCTTTCTCATTATTAGTTTGCTTCCAGCTATTATTCAATGTGGCCTCATCCGACCCTTTGTAATATGGAGTATTACTAATTGTCCTAACATATTTTCTGGGGAGGTGGGCTCTTTTTGGTTTCAACGAACTTTCCGTAGTTGCTTTTGAGGATAGGTTGTCGGAGTCTAATAAGGTTCAACTAAAAATTTAGGCGTTGTAAATTAAACTTTCTTCATGTACTTTTTCTTTCAAGTTTTCCATACCTTGACCCTATTGCTAATATCTTTTTTGAGCCTGGCCGCCCGATGTTGGTGCCTTATAATATTTTCTCTTTATTATAAGATTATGTGATTATCGCTGATTAATTTGGGCGTCAATGTTTGGTACGAATAACGTTCGTAGCTAGCAGCGCAGGCTGTTCTCTTCTCATGTAGGAGAGAGCTTTTCCTTGTATTTCAATACTTTATTACATGGTAAGCAGTAACACTAGCTGTATACCTCCCATATGAGTATGTAATGTAGAGTATGTTTTTGATTTGATGTGTATTAATTTGTGCTTATTCCATTTTCAATTAAAAGTAACTTAAAGACTCGAATATTATTAGTCACAATTCAATTATTATATTTATTGAAATGTTTTTAATGGTATTGATGTGAGTAAGTATTATTTGTAGTGTGATTATAACTTTCCATGTGATATCTATATATGTTATTATGTTTAATTTCAGTCTGCATGTAGTTATTGTACATTTATGTACTCTCATTTCACTTTTACTCTCTATATGTATGGTCTCGATACATATTATTTAGTATCTAGTTGGATAATTTTCATTCACTTTTATTTATTCATTCATCTCAGAATTATTTTCTTCTGAGTTTGAGTTTATTTATCTCTTACTGATCTGTATAATTTTTATTTATATTTCTGGCATCTCATCTATTATCACTTATCTTCTAATAGTAGTTTAGAATTTAATATACGTGTCTGCTTTCATATTTGATCTTTATTATTTCATTTTTTTTATTATTTTATTTCTCTCATCTTTATTATTAAGAGTTAGTTATTTGGTATTGATTTAATAGGTCATTATTTAGTTTACTCCGATTAAGTTAATTTGTTGTCACTGTTATGTTAGTACTCATGTATGAACTTCACTTCCTTTGGGCTATCTTATTATTTAGTAATTATGATGTATGTCCTACTTTGAGTGATCTATCGATTAAGATATGTTAGTGAATTAGTATTGATATGTATACTCTCAATTACATGTAAATTAATATATATAAATAAATATTATAAATATATATATATTATAATAAATTAAATATAATAAATTATTAATAATATTGATTAATAATGATATTATCATTAATGTAAGTGTATAAATAATAGGTTGTTTTATTAAATAGTAGTAATGACTTTATTAAGTAATGGCTAAGTAAATGTAATATTATATATGTTATAGTATGATTATATAGTATATATGGTTTGCTATGGTATAATGGTATTGTTGTTTATACTTCTAGTATGGTAATCAAAAAGTATAATATGTATGTAGACGATAGTGAAGCGTGGTGGTAAAGAATAATATGTGATAGTCATATTAGTGATGATATATATGGTTTTAGATATTTATTAAAAGCATAGTGTAAACAGGTTGTGTTATGTCATCTTTTTGAGGTTAATATTACTAAATATTTTTAGAGTAAATGGATAATTTGGATTAGTTAGAGAGCTTAAATTATATATGAAAGAATTTACGTATAGGTGGGGATATATGATAGATACAAGGTAAAATGGTCGTTAAGTAATAATTGAATGGATGTAAATGTGATAAGTAATGAGTGGAGGGTGCCCTACCTATTATATAAATATTGACTATGAGTAGTATATTAGAGATTTTTGGTTTCTGTTGTTATGTAGCGTAATCATGAAAAGAGTTATTTGATGATGGAATTATGAGTAGATATAGTAGATATTGGAATACAGGTATATATATATTAGTGTATTGGATATAATAATAAGAAGGGGCTTGAAGTAATAACGGTGATATAATGAAAGTAAGGTTATATTATTGGTTATGTTTGAGATATGAGTAGTGAACAATTACCTCAGTGAGAGTGTAATTAAGTTATATGTATTTAGAATGGTGGGTTTGGAGAATATGGAAAAATGATTACAATGCATTTTCGGTATTCATAGAATTGAGTTTCTTAGAATTAGTAGAAATTTTTAAATATAATTATAAGTTTTTTAAATAAAAGTAGTTTAAAAAGTTTTGTATATTAGGAAGTAGCGCTATAGTTCACAAGGAGAAGGGAAACGTTGTAGATATATACTCACCATATGCAATGATGTTATAAGTATTATATATATAGTGAGAATATAGTATATATGTGAAATGTAGTACTATATGAGGTAAATGATAAGTGGCTTATAGAGTATTGCATATTAATATACGTTTATGGTATGATAATGGTGTAATAAGGGTATATAACTAATAGTATATTGTAGGTATATGTGCTTATAAATATATGAGTCTATTATATAACATTAGTAGGGTTAATTAGTTGTATTTAACCTATATATATTGTGTTAATTATTTTAGTAATAATATAAGTTATAGAAGTAATACCTATTATTATTAATTGGTAATTAAGTAATTAATTAATATATGAGTATATATATATTTAAAGTATTCAAGGTATAATATTAGTTACTAGTATGAGTATAACAAATCTTATATGGGACTAGAGTAATGGTTAGTGTCATATGAGTATATAGTTATTGTATTGATATGTAGAATTGATTAAATAATATGTATAGTGATATTATATATAGTTTTAAGATATATAGAGTTGTAGTTACGGTGTATGATAGATAAAAGTAAGTGAGGTATTAAATATTTTTATATTTATAATGTTAATGATATTGAAATATTAAAAATGAAAGTAATATGTATATTATTATATATTATAATTAAGTAGTTATTATATTATATGTAATATTACTATTAATATTAATATTATGATATAGATTTTCATCTTATAATTTTAATTGTAAGTAGGATACGTAAAAGGGTCTATATATAGGTTAATATACGGTATATAAATATTGTATTAATATATATTAGGAGCCAGATATATGGTGTAGGTTGGGTAATATAAACTATCATACTATATGACTACTCACGAGGCTTGGGTAGTAATACGGTAAAGATATTAACAAGTAATGATAGAAGTGGAGTATATATAGATTATAAAGAGTTAGGAATTGATAATAAAACCTTAAAATAGATTGGAGTTAAGAAAATGTAGAGTTTATATGGTACAGATAGGCGTAAGATAATATTAATAAGGATTTGATCATATGATATTGAATTTAGGTAGATAGATATGGGCGGGTAGTTTTTATATATGGAGGTATATTATGATCCTATATATAATAGCATTACTGGAGTATTAGTATGGTAACCCATATTTATCACTGGGTACCAAGGTTAGATGAACCCTTACTCATATTGACGATTATATACCTATATTGATGAGGGTACGTGCGGTCCCATATGAATAATAGTACCATATTCTAAGGGAGATATTAGGTTAATATTATTTCTTATTGAACTGCGTACGTAAGATTTCTCACTAAATTAATGGCACGAGGGGTAGCGGATAAGGCTTAGGGGCTTTATTGTCTTATTTATCGTAACTTTTGTTATCATTAGTATATTATCTTTATCAATATATACTCACTATATAGGGCCCTTTTTACTATTTTTTACCCTAGTTGCATTAGTATAACTAGTACCGTTCTATATTATTATATTATAACTATTCCATCTTTATTACCTTTTAGGTGGATATATTATTATACAAGCCTCATAATATGTGTATGATAAGGTATGATTTTTAATATATATTATATATATATATTATATATATTATATATATAATATATATATAATAATTAGTATATTATATATAATTATATATTATATATATTATATTTATTTATATTTTTATATATCTATTTTTTATATTATATATTTATTTATATTATTATTATATTATATCCTATATTATATATATATACTTAGTTTAATAACGTAAACTCTAGCAAGTATTTATATGGTGGATTATTTATATTATATAATTATAGTTTGTTATGTATTATATATAATATATATATAGTTATGTGTTTGTGTTGGTATATAGGCTGCTATTGATTTGTAGGGAGTGAGGTATCTATACGTTAGTAGGATTTTTGTTATATTTGGTATATTTTATCTATAGTTATGAGTCACCGGTGCGTAGTACTATGTATATATGTTAGTTTTCCGAGTGAGGTGATGTCGCGTAGTGTTGAGGCAGTGCGCAATTCCGCGTAGCAATCGCAAATTGAGTGAAAGACTAGGATATAGGATGTTGCTCTGGATGTTGGCGCGTCTTGATATTATTGGGTCGAGATTTGGATTTAAAGGGCAATTTTATTACATAAAAATACTTAGCACTGTTAACAACAGATAAAATGTGGGAAGAGGAGAGCCACTCACTGTTGAAATATGACTCATGATCTTACAGCCGTGAAGTTCATAATAATTTGAGTCATTACGAGAGTCAAAATGAGATTGGGACGCCAGAAAAAAAATCAAACGCCCTCATATCACGCGTTTGCTTTTTCCGACTGTTATACCATTAATCCTCAACGCTAAGGAAAGCATTTTGAACCCATCTTCAATGAAAATGATGGCGTTTCAAAAAGCGAATGACTGATGTAAATGAAATGCGTGAGAGAGCTAGAAAGCGCTTTTGTCTGTGTTGAAATGGAATGTGTACCTCTGTCATACTATTGCAACTTACTTCGATCCTATCGTTGAGTAGGTGGGGTTGTTGGAGGGCAGTTTTTTTTGTAGAAACGAATATTTAGTAGGGACAAGTTAATCGTTTTGCCACTATCTTGTGTTGCAGTTGTGAAAAACTTGAATCCGAATAGTGCTACATTAATTCGCGCCTCTCGGCATTAAAATGAAGATAAGCGCATAATCTATTTCAGAAAAGAGACGACGTTGTTCTGAGGCGAAGTAACATGATTAAACGAAGTTATTGTGTTGGAGATTCACTGTGATTGTATTTGTAACAGGTCGCGAGTTAGTGAGTGAAGAACCATTTCGCCTACAACCAAAAAGAGTGAGTAAGTTGGCCAAATATTGAGTTTGGAAAACTATCACCAAAGGAAAAAACGACTAGATACAAATGAAGGTCCAATCTATCAGTTTGTAGAAAGTTAAGCAAAATGTGAAATGTTTATCCGACTCTCGATGGGAGTTGATTGAAATGTTAAATAGCTGGTTCTGCCTGTCTCTTTGCGAATTGTTCCAAGTGAGAGAGTATTTGCATGCTTGGGTTGAGATATATGTATGAAAGAGAGTAAGCTAAACTAGAAGTCATCAGTAAAATGCGAGAAATAAAGGATTGATTTTTTCCACTCTAGCACAACCTTCCTATATTAGAATTTCAATACTGTGCAGAGAAGAGATAGTATGTTTTAGTATGGAGGATGATTCATTTGGTGATTAATTTCTCTTTCATTGAGAGTGGTAGAGGCTTGGGTGAACAGAGGTTGGTGGGTGGGGTGGTAGGTGCATTTTTGTAGTTCCCGGCCTCCGTCAGGGTGTCCACGCGACCACCTGCGTTGTTTAACTCGCTTGTAAGTGTTCTAGATCAGTATATGATTTTGTTTAGGTTCAACTAGAAATTTTTATATATATAGCATATTTACATACTAGTGTTCACTAGAAATTACAATGAATTATTCGATGATTGGGATTAGTGTTTGAATAGGTGGATTCCACTAAATACTATTCGGCGTAAGGTTATAGTTAATTGAAACCTCAATTTTAGGCACATTTAATCACCCTTCCGCTATATATGTTATGTGATAAATATATATATAATATATATTATACTATGTCATATATATTCTTTTACTCATTATATATATAGTATAATTATTATACTCACTACTATGTGAGTGCTATCATATATTACATATAGTATTATTATATATATATTTATCTATATTCATATATATACTAGTAGTATTTTATACTTATAGACATCCGCGCAACCGCCCGGAGTCCGAAAAATAATGCACACAATCTGCTGCTATTCACTAATCTATAATATATTATATATTAAATACCATATACTATGTATATATATATATATATACCTGTATATATATATATATCTATATATCTATTATATATTATACGTTTTTATGTTACTTATTTACTCACTCGTCATCTTATTACTATATTATTTATTATATTATATATAATTGGGTACCCTATATTATCCTATATCTCTATTCCTATCTCTTTCTTGCTTCCCTAACGCATAGTACCTATATCATTATCACCATATATATATTACTATTTTATTATAATATATATATATATTATATACTATTTACTCTTATATGTCACCTATTTGATATTATCAATTTACTTATTTCACCTACCTCTCTTACCACACTATCTTCTCTTTCACGCTTTCACCCACCCCCCAATTATCGCCACCTAAGTAGGGACCTCATCTCTCCTTCTCACCTTCTCTTAACCCCTACTCTAATGGTTTCATTCTCTCCTATACCATAAAATCACAAGGATCATAAAACTTCCTTACTTACTTCCCGTGCTAAATTACAAATCACTTTCTACTTCATTTACTCTTACAAACGCTTATTAGTATACATACTTTTGATTCATGAGGCTATAACCCATATATCACTAGCACTGCCCTAGAGCTTCCCTACTAATCCTGTCATAGCGTTGCAAATCCAATAATATAACCAATATAAATCATTATTAATTTGTTCTGTTCTAAATCAGAAAATCTTTCCTTCATATCAGATGCTAATATTTTCTTAAAATTAATAGAATAGTGTCACTGATGGAAGTAAAAAGCAACCACATATAAACAATTAAACTAACATATTATAATGACAACAAATTGTTACTTAAAAGCATGATAAATTTAACTTGGGGAATATGCCTTGTGCTGGTCGACTGTTGCCTCGAACCACGAGGCGCGAGGGGAGAGCTGATAGAAGTACTCCAGCAATTTGTGAGAGTCCGGCAAGTATGATTGCACGCTTAAGGCCAGTGTATCTGTGTAGTATAGTGTCACATATTTTTTATTTCTTATGTGTTTAATACACACGTCTATAATTAATAAGGAATCAACGCTTAATATTTGAGGAACACATCCTAATCGCTTGAATCTTCGCAATATAAGACGGAATAATGGAGGAGATCTCACAATACGTATAACAATAATAAAAGGTCGGATAGTGATAAAATAATAATAACTTATAATGCTGTAAAATTGGCGCCAATTTCTGTCATGACGTAATGGCGGAAAAACAAATCACGATCTGAATACGCAAAGCAAATTGGATTTGCTGACAATAATAGCACCCTTCTGACCTCCTTAATTCCTGTAGAGTGGGATATCAATATTATTATCTACCTGAGTTTTAATTTATATATATATATCCTATGCATCTGATAATTATTTATATTTACACATACTTCTCTACCCTTATTTAATTTATATCTTACTATATTCCCTAATATATTATTTATCTATATATACTATATAGTATATATATATATATATATTACTTTATACTCAATAAAGTTTGCTTACAATTTAATTACGCTCAAATTTAGGACTATCTATCTTCTCCTTTTTATTTAAAATAATAATAATCTATAATATATAACAAGATGTCAAATATATTTAATTATAAAGTATTATAAATATATAAGATAATATTGAATCTATATTAGATAAAAATATAAAGAATAATATTTGAAACATAATAAAGGATCTTAATGGTGACATCGATATGAAATTGTAAATTGTAATAAAAAAAATGTACTAATATATCATATCATTACTATTATATTGTTCTAAACTAATAGACATTTCAAGACGATTGAATACTTTCATTCTTTTGATAATTACATTATCTAAATATAATTTTATACTAAATAATAGTTAGTCGAAAACCATTTTTCTTATATCAATAGATCCTAATTCATGAAGTGAGTATTTGAGTATCACTACCCAAGAAGTAGTCAATGAGAAAATTCCATTGGAAATATTAAGAGGGATATAATATATAAATCACTCAGGTGTCTGAGAGCAAATTTAGCTGTTAACCAATCTATAAAAAGGGAGAATGATATATATTTTTTCGTACTATGAATGGAAGTCTTCGAAAAGTTGACATTAATAAATTTAAGAGTATAGAATAGGTTATAAGATTTATAAAGATTGTACAATTTGCTCGCTGAAGAAGACATATGCAAACGTTCATCTATACGTGAAGGATGGGTAATAACAACTCTGTCCGTTGAGCTCGTAGGCTCAGCCCCTGAAGGGCAAGTTTTCTCGTCATGAGCCTTGGAGACGGCATATCCCTTTGTTGGTTTGAGTAAGTCCCGCCTCTCCAGAAACAAAAAAGTATAATGAGAAAGTAAATATATATGAAATTTAGGTTTTCAAATTACTAATATGAGGTGTTGTTACAAAAAGCTTATTACTTCTACCACTGCCTATTGGCAGTCATCTGATTAAATTTTTTCCTATCGGATACGATCACTCATCCCGAGGATGATTAGATAAGGCTGCATCGGTATTGCCATACTCACATAACATTTTGAGCTAAAGGACATGATATATATGGCAAATTGGTGCAATCAGGGTTCGATCCTAGTCTAGTAGATATCCTAGTAAGAAATTACTCATAGATGAAGTTCCCTCTCAATTGATTAGGGCTAAGCCCGTAAGTAATGTTAAAACTCTCTTTTTATATATATTTAAAATAAATATAAGGTTAAGTAAGAGATAGTTTAATAAAATTGCTTTCTTTTGAATGTAATGATCTAAAAGTGACGATTTTTTTACTTCTCCATCTTCTTATTGTCGGGATTACGATAACACTTGAAACTCCTGTCTTCGCTGAGAGTGTATCATATGCGAGGTAAAACCCGGGGATCACCCTGTGTATGCGTTACATCTAGGAGTGTCCTCACACACATAGGGACTCTAAGAGATAGGAGAGGAGTGTGGAGAGTAGCTTTTTAAATGCATCCCGGTTTTACTAACACATTATTTCCAGTATATCAATGCTACATGGGACATAAGATATTTGAAAACAATGTGTATTAATATCACACGCTGTAAAATTTTGAACATAATTAAAGATAATTTAAAAGGTAAGATCAGAATATTAGGAAATAGGTATGTGAAGGTAACTAACGGAGGATATCTGGATATACAAATGGAGGTAAGAAGCAAAGAGAAAGA
>JABUQX010011073.1:0-25000 GCA_015478945.1 Trachelipus rathkii | reverse complement strand
AATATATGTGAGAAGCTACATAGTTTCTAATGACATAACTTTCTCCTTCCATAGTCTTCTGTTACATATTCTGTGCTTTTCTTTTATTTTTCAATTACCTCAAACTCATTTGGGATTGTTGAACCCTCAAAATGCAGAGTTCTACACCATTGAAAGTATTTGCTATATATAAAGGTACCTTCCTTTTGACCTCAATATGTACAAATGGAGCCAGTAAAAATCCCGTCTGGCTCCCAAAGCATCGTTCATGCTCCGGCACTTAATCACCCTAAACTCAATACTCTCTTCCACCCACTCCCCAATTTTCAACCGTCTAAGTTCTTGGAAGTGGCTGCGGAAACCCGGGCCCAAAAAGTGCAGCACCTTCATCAACCATGAAGATACCTTGGGACCAGAAAACACTTCTCCTAAAAACCCAAAAATACACATGGAGCACCGCAACACTGATGTCAAATGCCCTAAGGGTTGCTCCGATCCACTCGCTCGGTAATACCGGGAATTGATTCGCAGACCATCTAAACACACTAGTCAACACCAAACTCGGGGAACTATATCTTGAAAATAAAAAAAAAAAATGGCTATTCCGAAGTGCTAGGTGCAGAAGTGCTCGCTAACACTCCATGCCTCAGACATTCCCCAGCCACCTCAGGAATCACCACGCACATCACCTCAAAACCTACTTTTCATTCGGCCACCAAGCTCAGCTCTTGTGTAGCTCGAGGTTAAAAGCTGTGTTATAAGTAGGTGCACTAGAAAAGTGGGGTAGGGGTGTACTAACTGCACTAAACTGGCGGTAGGAAATGCCTCGAATCAAGCATATCTCACGGAAATCCCATTCTATACCTTATATAACATAGTGGTAGACACCTTATATATAAAAAATATATTCTGTGGGTTAAAACATATATATTATTATATATTATATATATATACATATATATATATATTATTATATATATATATATTATTATTATTATGAGTTATTATATATATATATATATATATATATATATATATATATATATATATATATATATATATATTATATATATATATCATATACATATATATATATATATATATATATATTATTTATAATATGTTATTACATTACATATATATATATTATTCATATATATATATATATATATATATATATATTATATATAATATATATATAGCATATGTATATATTACATATTATAAGAAGAGGCATAGTATAATATATATATATATATAAGGTTATATATATACAGCATATATATAGCAGATATTTTATATATATATGGTATAAGGCGTGTGTTATGGTGGTGGCGTTAAGGCTAAGGTATATATATATAAGAGGCGCAGCATATATATAGCGCGGTGTATATATATATATATATATATATATATATATATATATATATATATATATATATATATATATATATATGTTGTTGCTATGGCTAGGGATGTAATCGGAACTGAATTTTGTCCAGCCTGTGAACCGAATCCTGAAAGTTCCGACGGAACGAACTCTTTGACTTTCACACACCTTAGCAAGATGGTTCTACTTAAAACTTGCAGTATTCAATGATTAACAAGTGGAGTCTTTCGAAGAAATATCTGGCATCTTGTCATATCCATCTGTGAGCTCTTTTAGTTGCTTTTCTGTGGCCAAAATTTGATAAGCGTATTTATCAATAAATTATTAAGTAAAAATCAAAGTTTATGTATCAGAAAAGCATTTTAAAAAAAGTTTGCATTTTAGATGGTAACGGGTTTGAGGATAAGAGATCACGCTCAAGCTCCACAACATGAGAGCAACTTATTCCTACACCAACATTACTTCTTCAGCATGAGCTCCAAATAAATTCATTTTTAAATAAGATAATTATGGAATCTGTTTTAAAATTTTTTTAAATATTTGATAAACAGTTTAATGAAAACCTTTGTCTTTGTAATTTCACTTTAAAAGTTAATTTCTTTTAATAATAATAATAAAACATGAAATTTTTGGCAGGGTTTCTAAGCGAATTGATTATTGATTTGATATATTTGATGCTGATTCCAAGAATGTAATTGGTTTTTGCGTATCACATCGTATATATCTGCTACAAAGTCCATCCAAGAAAAATTTTACCTTTTTTTGTTGACCAGTGTAATAATACACACACACACACACACATGCCCTTGTAATAAATTTTATTTATCCCCAGGTCTAGATTCCAGATAAATACAGGGTTGGCACAAAAAAATATGTTTTTATCAACTGATTTTTATCAACTGATTTTTTTTATAAAAACATCAACTTTATTTTTTTTTAGTTTTAGGCAAATTTTTATTTTATAAACTTAATAATTAATCCTAGCTAATACCTAATTTATGATAAGTATAGTTTCATCTATATAAGTAAATTCATCTATGTAGTTTTTAAAAGTCATTTTTCATAAAGAAATAAATAAAAATTAGAGTACTCAGATATTATACAGTATATATATATATGTAATTTAAATAATCCTTAAATTTTTATTCAAAATAATAAATTATATGTACTAAACTTAATATTAAATTGTACAATAGATTTGGTTTACTTAATTTTTTATAAAATAATTAAAAGCAATTTGTGCCTAAAAATGGGGCAAAATCTAAAAAAACAAAAAACATTGTTCTAGAGTATTGTGCCATATCCGTTCGAGTGGAAAAATATTGTTTCATATTTAAAGTTTTCTAAACTATAGAGTCGAGTCACGCTCTTATCATGATATTTGGGCCTGTGGCATGGTATAATATCAATTTGTTATCCTAACAACGCTAAAATTTTATTCCTTTGCTAATATTCAATTCACTAATTTAAGAAAGACATCGGTAAGTAGAAAGTTCAAAGAATCTCTCGAAACTGCTGGTCCCAGCCGTAACGAACTTTTAAAAATCGTGAGTCCCGGCCGGAAACGCCGGTTCCAAAGTATATCCCCAGACAGAAGGGCATATATATATATAAGTGTATATGAGAGGAGAGGAGGGAGGTGAGCTATATGAGGTATGGTATACATATATATTAGTATATATATATATATATATATATATATTATATTATAATACATTATATATATATATATATATATATATATAAGATATATAAGGTAAAGTGGAAGATATATAAGATATATGGATAGTGAGGAGTAAGATATATGTATATATATATGATATAAGTATGTATATATGATATATATATGATATATGTATATACATATATACATATATGTATATAAGCATATATTATATGATAGGTACAGGAGAGATATATGGAGTTAAGTTACATATATATATATTATATAGAGTATAAGGGATGGATAGATAGATATATATATATATAACATATATGATATGGAGTATCTAAGTCATAGATATGATATATAAGTATATAAGTGTATATATATATATATATATATATATGTATAGATATGTATATACATATATGGTATATAGAAATAAAAATGTGTTCTGGTCAGAATAATTATGCATTTTAAATTGATGGTGTCTCACATCCACCCGCATGCAATGGGTATTTGATGCTTTAATTTTAATAACCCATAAATTATACTGATGAGAGAGATGTTTGAATAAACCTAATAGCACATAGGGTTCCTGCCGTTGGTTATACCAAGGAAGCCGGGCAGTTATAAGAGAATCTTTCTCTCGGTAATTTTATATATGGCGGGCATAAAGGGATGATATGGCATATATGGTTATGGTGAGAGAAAGAAGATAGTATATATATATATATATATATATATATATATATATACATATACATTATACATACATATTATGATATTATTATTATATACAAATATATATTGATTTAAATGGATATTACATACATTATTATTTTATATATTATTTTATATTATTATTATATTATTATTATTATTGATATATTATTATTTTATTTTACATATGTATTATTATTATTATTATTTAATAAGTTTAGATATACATTATTATTATTATTATTATTATTATGATATATTAATATATTTATATATGTATATATTATAATATATATACATATTGTATTTTTATTTGATGTGTATATATTATTATGAGTATATGATATATATATAATATATATATTGATACATATACAGACATAAAGAGATATATGATTTATATACATACAAGAGCATATACAATATTATATATTATATACATGATATACATATTAAATTTATGTATATTATATGTTGATATATATGTTATAAAATATGATAATAGTTGATTATTTATTATTATTATATATATATACATACATTATTATATTATATAGATATATATTATTATTAGATATATATTATTACAATAATATTATATTATATTGATTATATATATATAGTTAGATGGGAGAGATAGATTCCCTACATATTATATGAGCATGATATGAGCAGAGGAGAGAGTGATATGTGATGATGGTAAAGGCAAGATATTATTATATATATATATGGAGGCGGTATATGTATATATGTATATTATATATATATATATATATATATATATAAATAATTAGTAAATTTCTTATAATAAATAATTAAATTCATTTATTAAATTAATATTTTGCCAAATGTTTCAATAAGAAACTTTGTTTGGATAAAATAATGTTTCCAAATGATGAAAGTTTAAATGAATCGATGGCTCTTCAAAGTTATTATTTGGCCGTATATAAACTTCTTAAATTTACCTGATCCAGTTACATGGACTCTGCTTAACCTGCAGTGCTGCTCTATTTTCATTTACTATATTATTTCTCGCTGGAGCATCACCAGTTTTTGTTATGAGGGAGTTGAATAACATATTATAAATATTATATTATATATGTATACACATATTATTATTATTATATGATATATATATATATATATATTATAATTATTATATATTAATATTATTTTTATTACATATTATATTATTATAAAGATATTATTATATTTATTATTTAAATATAGTATTATCGATATTAATATTATTACATTACATATATATTTAGATGTATATTTATTATAATATTATTATATATATGAAAAAAAAATATATATATACATATTTATTATTATTATTATATATTAATATAAGATATAATATATATTATATATTCTATTGGGATTTCAGATTGATGCATAAGGACTAGGATTACGTTCTTTGATACATATAAATGCATACATAGACTATTATGAGGTGGAGCGAGGGCGGCCGGGGCGGTCGCGCCAGGCGGCGACCAGCGAGGGCAGGCAGGCGATGGCGCGCGCCGCGTTGCCGCCGCCCGCCCATTTCAAATAGCATAAACAACCCATTACGGTAATATCTCTGAATACGTGAGTTTGAGCAATTGGTGCACCTATTAACCCCATCTAGTATGAGTGAAAAAATAATTTTTGAATTTTGAAATTTATAATTTTTGAGAATTTTGAAAATTTTTGAGTTTAAAATAACGTTTTGAGAGGATTCCAAGATTAACTGCATTAAGAAATTTATAAATTAGTATGCGATATTGATCTATATCTCTGTTGACTCCATCCTGAGACCACACTCACACAAATTTGCTGAAATTTTATGTAGCCTCCTGCAATTATTGAGAGCTGAGCTCTAAAAACTCCACTTTCGAAAAAAAAATTTCCAAATTAATTGAAAATGTGCATGTATATGCGCTTATAACTTGTTATCAACATGCCAGCGGCCAATAAGCTTTTTCTCCTTTCTATTAGTCCAAAACAATTCTAGAAAATATAACATAAAAACCCACTGGTGCAAAAAAACTCCATGTGTTTTTTTACAAAAGTGGATTTCTTTTTAAATGCAGCTGTAGCAGAGATTAACTGGTGCAAAAATCGCAAAAAAAAAAAAAATAAATTTTAAAATATATAAATAACCTAGATTTTTTGATTTTTCTTCAAAATTTTGGTAAAATTCTTTTTAATTCTTGGACCAACGAAGCACCAAAATGTGGAAAACAAAAAATTATTGTGTAAAAATTGGATCACTCCACTCTTTGATAGTACAGGTTTTAAGTTATGTATACATATAAAATGCATATTATATATATATATTTTACTTATTAAAAGTTATTTAATATTTATGAAACCCGGGCATTACTTCTGATTTCCATTCCATCTCCCACCCCCACCCTTTGACTGGGGGCCAATTGACAGAAGTAACATGGAGCCAGTCCAAGGCATTACTAGGAACCCATAATGTCCCATAACACAACAAAAGTGGCTTAAATTGCTAGGAAGGCTGGCTAAAGAGGCCAAAATCTGTCGTGCACGCGGGCAGCTAATTTATCAGCCCTCTTACTTACTAGCCTAACACAATATTGTGGAAGCCTATATATTTCAGCTAGTGTCAACCAAATTGATAAAATTATATATATATTTAAGTTCTTAAAATTGGTTTATAAAATTTTTTCGTTTTATTATTAGAAATTTTAAAAATAGTTATTTTAATTTATAATTTCTTTACATTAAATGATTTCCAAATGCCCATATATTTTTATTATATATCTGAACTAATTGTAAGTGTTATAGTTTTTAAGTTAGTTACTTAAAACAAAAAAAGGCAGAGATTTTTTCTTGAAATTACCTCGTTGATATGGTAAACTAGGACATGTTTTCAAATTTGTCACTATTTAATATTTAAATGTAAAATATGCTTAAAAAGATTTAACTAGCATATGATGACATTACATATTGTCACTCTAAGAAGGGTTTTTAAAGTGGTTTTTTTTTTTTTCTGTTACTATAGTTGGTTTTTTTTGTAAACATTGGTTTTTTTTTTTTTTTTTTTTGATCTTAAATAATTATAAAGTAACAGAGCTAAAAAAAAATAATTTTTCCTGGGATATATGGCCTAGGCCTAGATACATTATAAGCAGTAGAAATTATTATAAAAGTCTAATATATAAAATAGTTTAATAGTTATAGCCAAAAATATGAACTTGTAGTACTACGGCAACTATATATATATATAGTTAGCAGCATACACAGCAGCATATATATACATTTATATATAAATATATATAGATCTATATATAAATAGCAAAGAGTTAGATATATATATATATATATATATATATATATATATATATATATATATAATATTTATAATATATATATATATTTATATATTTATATAGGTATAATTTGTGGATTTGGTCAGGGAAATCAAATTCAAAATTTCAGTGTGAACCCTGTATTTATTTCACGATAATTTCTGTGATCGTGATTTTAAAGTTTAGGCCTCGAAGGTAAATGAGCTATCTGTCTACGTCTCAATTTTATTACTGATCCGAGAGGATAAGGTGCCTAAAACATAATGAAAATAATTAACATAAAGAAAAATAAAAAGTGGACAAACCTATAAAAATAAAAATTAAATTGCAATAAAAATATTTAACCAACTCGCCGGGGAAAAAAATATACAAAAAGGGAACTTTTGGATAAGACTCTTAGCATAAAAATAAATGATCTTTAAGGAATTCTATTCCTGGTCCGTCATTTGAAGCAAAAAGTTTACAAAAAATATAACAATTAAATGGAACCAAGATGATATCGTAAAAATATAAAAAAAAATCTACTTTTTACATTGACAAAAAAGATGAAAGTAGGTCATTAAAAATTTTATAAGCTAAATTATCCCTAGTGGCTGAAATGTAATATTTCAAAATTATAGTGTACAAATAGTTTTATCATTGTTAAATGGAAGTTCCGACAGCAAGTAGTATTCTAAAAACTAATAATAAACAAACGTGGGTGAGGAGCCTGATTAAATGAGAAAGAAAAAAAATGGGAGGAAATTGACGTATATATGACGTGGGTGACAAAGGGGTTTTCACGTCCAAATAATCTTTGGGGTGCAAAGGTTATTTAGATGGGTGTAAATATTATATAATATGAAAAAAAACAAAGAAACTGGAGTCAACAATATTTAAAAATTATAAAATAAAACAAGCAAGGTCCAGGATCGAGTGCAATAATTCATTGTCACCATCATTATTATTATTATTATTATTATTATTATTATTATTATTATTATTATTATTATTATTATTATTATTATTATTATTATTATTATTATTATTATTATTATAATATGGAAACAACGATAAATGGAGAAATTCAAGAGTAACAAAGACCAAGAAAGGAAAAACTACTTCTACAGGTTCTGGGTGTTTTACTTGAATGGAGGGGCACGAGTATACAGAAATTATAACTACTTTTAAATGCTCTAAATGAAAAAAAAATTGTAAGTGTTTAATAGTAAAAATAAAATTTGCCGTGTGAGTTGTGCGAAGAAGACTTTGCACTTTGAAATAGAGCCATGTAAAATGTCTATTTAAAAGTGTGAAAAAAAAATAATGATAAAATTGACTTTTTTTTTTTTTTTTTAATAAAAAATCGGGCATGAAGTTGATATAATGAGGTTCACTTACAAATAAGGCTCTGTATAGAGTATTTAAAAGTGTAAACAAAGTATAAAAAGGAATATTAAAAAAAATGGACCCTCGATCTTATTACTGTGGTGCAGGAAAACTTATGATAAATCTGTGTCCGATAAAAATGAGTGATGGAAATAAAAATTTTTTTTTTTTTTTTTTTTTTATTCAAAGAAAAAATAAAAAAGGGAATAGAAAATAAAGTTGAACAGTTTTAAATATTTCAACCTGATATTGTAGGCGAAATTACTATAAGACCAAGGAGATATCATAGGCTGGATATTAAAAATTTTGTAAACCAAAAAAATTAAAAAACCGAAAGAAAAAAATAAATAAATAATATTTACCAGAGAAATCATGTGAGAGCACTTTTATAACAATATTTGAGAGTACCATGAGTATAATCAGAATGATTTAGGGAATCTACGGAAGCGCCTGGGTTGACTGGGAGCGAGGGAGAAGGAGGTAGAGAAGGGGGGGAATGTATAATATTTGCTAGATAGAGAAGATTCCAGTGTTGTTTGGTAAGCCTTTGATATTTATTTAGTAACTTTTTTTTTTTAATTTAGGGTGAGCACAGAAATATTATATAACCAGAAATGACGAAATATGGCTACAAATCTGCTGATTAGACAAATAAATTAAAATAATAGACCGAAAGAAAATATTTGATTGGAAACTTTTGCAAAATTTATCAGCAAAGAAAAAAAAATAGTGAGGTAGGTGCTGTAATCATGTGGTGCTGATATCGAACGAGGAAAAACAAATGGAGTTATAAATAAATCACCGATAATTTATAAAAAAATATTACAGAAGAACTGTGATGGATGTCCTTTATTCTCGCTAAATATAACTCGAAATTTTTCCACAGAGGTATATATATATATATATATATATATATATATATATATATGTATATAAGTTATATATATATATGGCGTATATATATATATATATATATAGCAGCATATAGCAGCATATATATATATATATATATATATATATATAAATATATATATATATATACGTATATATATATATATATATATATATATATATATATTATATATATATATATATATATATATATATATAGTATATATATAGATATATATATATATATATATATATATATATATATATATATATATATATATAAGGTCATATAGTGTATACCAATGTGAAAATAGGAAAACATGTAGGTATTTACAAAGTGTACAGAGGAAAACATAGGGAAAAATACAAAAATTATCCAATTTTATTTTGTGCATCATTTTTTTGCTAACCCCTTAAAGCATGTTAGAAGTATAATGAAGGAATCTTGACTTTTTTGAAATTCTCTAAAAGGGAGATTTTAAGTGGAAGCTCAGTTTCTGCTTCCTTAAGGGATGTTAGGAAAGGGGGTGTGTTTTGTCTTTGAAGAGTGAGGAAAGTAAAGAGCACAAGAATATCATTTATTATGATTCTCCTCTTCCTAGTACTTAGAATTTAAATTACAGTTTTGGTAATATAAATATATAAAAATAAGTAAAAAAATTTATATATATCAACTTTTTCTTAGCCTAGGAAGATATCTCTTTGAATTACTTACTCTATATGGTATTATTTTTTTTCCATTTAATTCATCAGCTTTCACAAATGTTAAAATATTTAGCTAGTCATCCTCACTTTCTTTGTTTATTTCCACAGAATTAAATTAATTTGTATTATTATAAAATTTATAATATTTAAACATGGGAATAAAATTATTAAAGCCAGTATATTTTTAATTTACATAATGGCTGGACTCCACTCTGCATCCAGAATGGTCAAATGGCTCAGAGAAGCTAAATCGTGCAGAATGCGTTGTAGAAGGGAAGCTAGAAAGAATTTTGCTTTTTCTATTGAGAAGAAATCTTTTGTTACAAGTTACAAGTCAAGATACACCTGAGCATCACTAAATGCCTAAAATCCAGCTCCAGCTCGCTGGACATGATGAACAATTTTGCTAAGCAAAGTACTGGGTACTGTTCAATTAATTCTTTTAAACATTTGTGAAATCACGAATAATTGGCATCAAGTTCTTGTTCTCAGGGAGCCCCTCAGTTGGTACTAAATCTCAAGTTTGTCAATGTTAGCAAGGCAAATTATGTCCAGAAAGATGAAATAATATGGAGTTTGACTCTTTAAAATGCAAGTCTGTTCTTTCAAGAATTTTCTGATTGTTGCCGTTAGCAAATTTAGTAAGATGTTTCCTCTGATTTGCAGATAGCTCAGTCCTTGCGTGAAGCAAAGATGAACTTTCATATTTATGTATTTAGTTTATGTATTTATAATTTACTAAAAAATGCGAGGTGTATTGAGAAATACTTCTTATGTATCAATATCCCATGATGAGGCTTTAAATAAAATTGCAAAAAGAACTCACTCAAATGGACATACATGGGAGGTTTGAAGACAACTACGGGTCTCATAACCACTCGTCATCTTACTCAGTTCTTTACCCACACTCGAGCTGAGAATCTTTTGGGAAAATCTCAAGCAGGTGCTTGATCAGTTGCTGCTGACATCGCTGCGACAACTCCTTAGCAATTTCCAGTAAAAACGAAACAAATATTTCAGCTGAAAGCAGAATTAAATACCTGTCCCGTCCCAAGATTGATTGAATTTGGCAGTTCCTCTCTGCATATTGTCCACGGAGCTCTCAAAACTGGTCATAAAGCTACAAAGTGAGATTTATTAGAAATTGGGAGGCTTATTATTTTATATTTAACAGATTTTCCAGCTAGAAGGGGAACATTCATGAAAATAACAGGCTCTTGAAGTTTCCTGCTAAATTTTGTTTGACAAGATGGGTTGAAAAAATGTAAATTAGCAACAACACATTCGATTGCTTCCCAAGACTTTGAAAGCGCCGTGGAAGAAGTTGGGGAAACTGAAAGTACCAAAAGTATTTACAAAGGTGAAATCATATTTAGCGTTGATCCCTTATTACATGCAAGTTAAGGTTTTTTCCGGGGCAGCAGCTCGTCAGTTGGAAGGATTTCTATTGGTTTCAACATGAAGACCCATTGACGCCCTTCTTGTATGATGATCTCAGCCTACTTAGTTAAAACTTAACAAAATTCTTAATAAGGTAATTGTTTATAATACAAAGCTTTAATTTTTTTAGAAAATTACTACTTTTCTTTTTAAAGATAAAAAAAATTTCATTAATGCGGAAAATATGGACCTGTATCATACAACAAAAGAGGGAATTAGGAATGATATATAAAAACAAATGGTGAAATTTCCTTAAAATTTAGAGAAGATTGTATGTTGTTCTTGCAAGTACTTATCCAGAAGGTAGAAAGAAGTCCTCTTAAATATTTCATCACAAAGGCATTAAGTTGTTTTTACCTAAGGCAATGCTTTCTAATAACTCTTAAAAGAATTAATATGTGTGTTGAAAGAAATTCATTGATTAAAGTTTCAGAAGCTTATGAACAATTTTCTGAACAATCCAAGAGGACATGAACTCTTTGATATCTAATTCTGCTATGTCCTTGAACTTCAGAAAAAATTTTGATGAGAAGGAAGATAGACTGATCAACTTTTCATTGAAAATTTTAAAAATGTAAACGCTCGTAAAAAAGAAACACAAACAAATTTGTAAATACTGATACTTCCGTCTTTCTCTCATGAATTTTGTAAAGCCTTCCCAGTAGAGACAGAGGTTTCGAATAAAACAAACACGGTTCAAAGAAAATTTGGCGTGAAGAGTCACCATAAAAGAGTTATTGCTGAATAAATGAATACTGGAGAGGTTGATTATTGTATTACAAATGAGATGATGTCACTGCCGCAATGTTTCAGAGTATAAGGCATGCCTTAAAAAAAAAAAAAACTATAAAGCTAAAGAAGCAGAAACTCTGAAAGGTGCAAAAAGGAAATTAGAAGCTGAGATTAAAGAGGCTGAAGAAGTTAAGAGAAATATTTTCCAAAGAGACAGAAAAACTTCATATTTTAGAAGAGAAAATAGCTCTTCTTAAACAGTCATAAACTTTTTTTTTTTTGAGATTAATGTACTTATTTAGTAGGTTTAGTTTAGAATTAAATAATTTTATTTGTTTTAGAGAAAAGAAAAGGAAAAAACATTTTTATTTTAGTATTTTTAGACCACACAAATATTTCAATGTTTTTTTTTAATTTATTTTATATTTTATGTGTAAATTGATTTTATACAAAATTTTATTTTAAATAAAGTAAAAGAAAAGGGAAAAATGAAAGCAAAGGCAGGGACCTGGTAAACATATTTGCAGGATATTTATGTGCAAAATTAATTGATTGTGTTCATAACTTTAGTTATATAAATAACGTCTTCAACAAATTCTAAATGCAAATATAAATTTCACTTTATAAAATGTCAAATTGTATGATGTCATCTAAATTGGTGAAAGCTGGCCAAGAAAATTTGTTTACTGGGACGTTAGAGGGTGGGCTCTGTAGGGCTTTCATCGTTTTTTCACTTTTCCTTATTGATAACAAAGATAAAATGATGCTTATCATTTATTTTTAGTCCAGGGAAAATTTTCAGGGGAAGAACAGGGAAAACACAGGGAATTTGAAATTTCAACTTGGTATGCACATACACACCTTGTATATAGATTCCCCATCTGGGAAGACAGTCCTCGATAGGCCCATGTATTTCTACTGTCCCTTATATTTTTGTTATATATAAAGAGCAGTATATATATATATATATATATATATATATATTATATATATATATAACTATATATATATATATATATATATATATATATATATATATATATATATATATATATATATATATATATATATATGTTATATATATATATATATATATATTTCTCTCTTCTCTCTCTTCATCTCTCCTTCTTATATTTTCCCAAGAATGGAGGTAAGGTGCGTTAAGCATGCACTGTAGAAAAGAAAAAGCAGTAAAGAACATGACAAAGTCGAAAAGAAAGCCTGTAGCCTTAATGTGCCTCCCTCTTGCAAAATTATTAATTATAGCAGAACTCTCGTCTGGCTTCTTAGTCAGAAAATCCACCCTAGTGAGGTTCCCATGGGAGGAAGATGTGGAATTCTTACGCCATGGTAGACATCGTCAATGTTAAGGTTCATCCCTTGGCCCAGGTGGTTCGCTACAACCATACCCCTCACAATCCCCCGCCACAATATATATATATATTATATATATATATATATATATATATTATATATATATATATATATATATATATATATATATATATATATATATATATATATATAGAGTATATATATATATATATATATATATATATATATATAGAGAGAGTATATATATATATATATATATATATATATATATATATAAAAAAGTGACTGAATTTTTAAGATTGCATAGTTTGTTGATGTTGGAAATAAGTGGTTGTGGAAAGGGGATAAGGTAATTGTGAGAATGCAGAAAGGAGATGTATGTGCTGCTGATTTCGTTGATTGGTAAAAGTTGGTGTGGGTGAGGAGGAACTGTTAAACATTAGAGATATTGAGGAAATGCAAGAGAAATGTGTGATAATTCTTGAACATAGAAATTGCATTCTGTCAGGTAAGGTAGTGAGTGAATGGGATCATATATTAAAAGAATTTAAGGTATTTGCAAGAAGAATTAAAAATATTTTAATCATAAAGAAAAGCTGCCAGATTCTCTGATACAATGTCATTGCGGCCCCATCATTCACACTCGCTCATCTTTCATTTGCAATCATGCATAAAATAAAGAGACAAAAAGCAAAACACCCTACTGTTACCAACTTACTAACTTATTACACTACCATAAAATAGTTCCACTATAAGACTAACACAGCAAGAAAAAATTTGTGTTAAATTATATTTAGACCAATCCATGAAATTAAATTTTTGGAAATATTGATGGCTTTAAAGGAGCTTGATATTTTCAAAACTTTAAATATAGGATGGCCAACCTTATGCTTACAAAGTATCAAATATTTGGTAAAGGAGTTGCAATATTCTGTAACAGTGAAGAAACTGGGAATTCTGAATGTATTAAATGTAAGACTTTTTTTGTTAAGGAAGAACTGATATAACTTAATACTTGTGAAAATTTTTCATTTGATCAAGTTTTTCTAAATAGTGAGAAAATGTAATTAAAATAGTAATAATAATTAATATTGATTTTTTATTAAATTCTTATCAAAAAAGAATAGGCTACTTTTTTTTTTATAAATGGAAAATATTCAGCTTCCAGAGATACTTATTTTATGATAAATTTTCAGCTTCCTGTGTTTCCTTGCACTCAAAATTTTTAACATTATTTAATAAATAAAAAGGGCTTGTTTCAAATAAAATTACTCATCCCATATGTTGCCCAGACCAATTTTAGATAAATTTCAGTAATTTTGTACTATTAAATATTTTAATGTTTTCTATGCTATTTTCTGTTAACGATTATTTTCCCTTTGGTACTGGCTGCATATTAAGTAGGCCCTATTGTTAAATTGACATTTTGATTGAATTTTTGAGTTCAATTAGAAAAACCTCATTAGTCCTAAACCGAATTTAAACATAAAAGAAAATTCGGTATAGTGAATATACTTATATATGGTAGAGGTTTTGCAGCTCATTTTTAGTCCTCTTACATGAAGGAGATAGAAAGATTAAAAAAAAAAAAAAAAAAAAATCGATTTGTCAGAATCTGCTAATCTCAACTATTACAAAATATTTTTTCTTGCCTTGATGTAGTGTAGACCAGTATCGCAAAAGCACAAATAAATGACCATCCATTCAAGTTATGTGCATGTATGAACCTAACTTGGAAATTGGTCAGAATCATACCTAATTCATACTTAAGATGAATTATCCACTGAATGGGAATCATTTAAAGAATGAGAATATAAGGCTGGTGGGAAAGAAGGAAATGTTTTGAACAGGTTGTCTTGAAATAAGGATTTAATGTGCTATGTGAAAATTAATATGAATTTGAAATTGAAAATTTGCATAATTTTTTTGCAATTTATCCCGTTTTTAAGAATTTTTCAGTGCAGATATTAGTCTGCATACCCAACTGTTTGAAATCTGGTGGTCCCAATGTGATATGGATTGCCAATTTCCAGTAGCTCTATCTAAAAAAAAAAAAAATGATTTGGATGTATACCAGATAAATGTTTTAGGTAGGTTTATGCCTCCTTAGCTAATCTAAACCATATCCAAAAATTTTAAAAAATATTTAATTTTTTTTCACATTTATAAGGGGTGAAAATTGCCAAAATGGAAAATTATTTAAATTTATTTTTTACTTTTCCTCCAATTTATTTTAATGAATTTTTTTTTTTTAGAATAGATTGAATTGGTTGAGTTGCACATTTTTACATTTTTATATATACCCAAAAATCTTACCTGGGAATGTCAATGTGCTAGTTGTTTCAAATTTGCATGGCCATACCTAGAGGTAAAAATGATTGACTTTGTAGAAAAATGCCTAAATTAGTTGTAACTTGTTAATTCTGTTTATTCTCATCCATTCTCCTCGCTACTCTGTTTCAGACTTAACTGCTGTGCTCAATTTTAAATTTACTCTACTGCTAAAGTCTGGAATGTGTTTTCCTCCCATTTATTTACTATCTAAATATATATAATTAGAATGTATTAGCTATATGCTTTCATTTAGAGCACTTTCTAATTACTTTTAATTTGAAGTCAAAAAACCAGGTTTTTTTTTTAGTTGGTTTAAACAAAAAAAAAAGCAATGTTGGTTTAAACCAAACAACCTTGGGTGAATTTTTTTTTTTTTTTGCCAGCTTGGTTAGAACATATATACATGCATTTATAGTGAAAAGGTATGTTATTCTATGAACTTAATAGATAATTTGAGAGCTGGGATAATTGACAAGAACGTGGAAGTAAAAAATTTAAACCAGGTTATCCAGAATAAGGTGGAAGTAAAATATTTAAACCAGGTTATCCAGAATGGGGCCAAATTACAATACTCCATAATAGAATGATCTTTAATCTTAAATTTCAAGAACATATAAATATTTAATTCTGGCACACTAAATCTTTTAAATTTAAAAATTTTTAACTCTTAATTTAATATTGGTTAAATTGTATTTACAGTCATACAATACAGAACAGAGTTCAGAAAATTATTCTACTGACAGACCCAGCAGAGGAAAATCTACTTGCTATAAGGTTATATATATATATATATATATATATTAATCTTCCTTTTTCCATCCCAATAAATTGTGATAGACCCTCTTTAAAAAGGTAAAAATCATAAAATTTTTACAAATCTGTGTATTTCACTAAAATTTCTCACAACATAGCATTGTGAATAGCAAAAACCGAGTACATTTTGACTCATGCACAGTCAATAATCATATGTCGAAATCCGCCCCAAATATATCCAGCGTTTACGCGCAGTGTTATTTATATACAAAGAATAAAACAAAAGTAAATAACTCTTTCATTATACTACTATGCAAACCATTCAAACATATTAAAAAATTTAAATGAAATGAATATGAATAACAATTATATAAGATATAAATAATAAAACAAATTCGAAAGCTTTTAAAGGCATCTGCACTACACAATGACAGATGAATGAAAGTTCTCCTTTTCAGAGAGGATAACCTCAATTCGGTCTGAGCTTCTCATAATAAGCTGAAGCTATTGTATTGACTCAGTATTGTTATCAAAGTTCAATACTAAGAAACTATTTTCCAGCGATTTTCACAACTCAAATGAAGGGATATATTTGCTCTCACGGTCAAAAGTAAGCAAGCGTATATATTTGTTTATTTCTGATATATATTAATCCTGTAATATGTAGCCTTTTATTATATTATTATAGATACAATTAAGTTCACAATCGGTTGTGCAGTAGAATGGAGCTTTCTTTTTCACTCTATCTACTATTTCATTTTCTGTTATGACATTATTTGAGCGCTACAATTTCTTATAAAACAATCCAATTTAAAGAGTGAACAATTGATACATTCAGCTTCACTTTCCCCATTACTATGAATAATATAAGTCTATGCAGAAATGAATGATCAGAAGTCTAAATTATTCATGTCAATTTCTTTTCCAGCCCTAACGACCATATTTTTACTGATTCATTGATTCAATAGTGACATCATTCCTTGAATCGCAGATCTGATAGTAAAGTAGTTCTACACTACAAGATGTTATCATCATAGAAACTAAAAAAGTCTTTTATCTACGTGATTCTTAGCTCTTATCCACACGAAGAGTGAGAGTGTTAATTATTCCACATGAAGCTTATTACTATTTAATCTGTGCATTATTTAAACAATAGATTTATTGCTAAAATGCAAAGGTCAATCACCCAAGATGGAGCACGCGAACTCAGATGACTGACAACGTTTCAACTGACTAGTTTTAAGCTAATCGTGTAACATGGCTCAAGTAAAATGCGCACACACAACATACACACACATCTATCACACTATCGACAGAAGATCACTGCAAACGTTATGAGCATGAATATGAGCATTCAGACAGCGTTATGGATAGAGAGGAAACTTTGTATTGAGTTGTAAAACCAATCTTTAAAGCGATAGTACATAAGTTCTGTCCAGGATGGTAGAGACGAGTCTTGAATTAATTTATGCTGGTGTAGACATCAGTGACATCTGTAAAGAGTTTTAAGATCAGAGTGCATCTCATAAAGAAGAAGAAGAAGGATGTAAAGAAAAAGGTGAGAAATAAGAGATACCATTTGAACTAGACTACTCATTAATATTAAAGTGAGAGAGCGATATAGTGGTAGCAACTGTGATAAAACAGATTGAACATGATAGCAAGCCACTCTCCCTGATACCAGCTACCATGTGACAGCTAGCATTATATTTGTCCATTATCCCGTTTCACTAAATGATTGCTATTTTTTAGAATAATCTAAAATGCAGGCCCTTATAGAATTGATGAGAAATATGACACAAAGATTCGATTTGCACTCCTTATAGAATCATCCTTTGCAAGAATAATAATGAAGTTATTATATATTTTTTGGGAAAATACACACTGTTACTCTTAGCAAAATCTCGAGTGTTTAAGAGCTCCGACATAAAACTCTTCCTTGGAATATGTCAGCGAACTCGTCAACCATATAAATTACGCATCTTCATACAGCACTCACATATTCGCAAGAATATCAATAATGCAAACTTTAGCAACTTCTAACTCGAAACTCATATTACAGGCCAATAAAAGCGTATTTTTTAAAACCGGTAATATTCGTTAATGTGTGCACTTGAAACCCTCTACACGAATAAACTGATCACACGAATAAAAGCCGAACAATACCGAATTGAACCTTAACCGAATATGTCAGCAAATCTCTAAACTATAATATATAAATTAGTATCATAGCTAATGATAAGGAAGCTAACTTATATATAGCTATAGATTAATATACCTATTTTAAAATAGGTAATATATTAATAATTATATATATATAATATATATATAATCTATATTATATGTAACACGAGTGTCGGCAATAGCACACCTGGAAGATCATAAAACCAAGACTACTTATTTTTGTTTAAAACAATGGCTTAACATGGACAAGTTATGAGTCTATAGGAAATATTGAAATTAATTCAATTCAAGAATAGTTTAAGGGCGATTAAATATGAAATCTGATATAATTATTTAACTGCCAGGGATTAGATTTGAGGATGTAATCTTACATTCTTGAAACGCTATGAGAAAGTCACCAGATCCTCTGAGCAATTTGCCTATTACCCACCAGTGTTCAGAGACCGAGACTCTGGGGTTTAGTAGCATCTGCTCTGGATACCTTTAAAATGCGTGTGCTGTTTAGACTTGCTCACAATTCATTGAGTATTCTTTGTTTTTAACTTACCATTCAAAAGTGAGGAGGGAAGAAATGGTTAATATAGAGATTGAAACCACAAAAACTCGATTTTATTTAAGAGATTTTTATCCTAAAACTATAGCTTCGGTTTATATTGAAGAAAACAGAACACTAAGATTCTTTATTACAGCTTTATAATCACAACAGATACAATAGAAAAATGCATATCTGAGAAATAAGAAAATCCTGGCCTTCATCGGGACTGATGTATATATTTTTGGGAGTATGATGTACGTGGGTTCGAGTTAGGAGTATTTTATTTGCCTTTGTGGTATTTAGGATTTAATATATACTTAATATGAATTAATTTATATTTATTCATATTTAAATGTGTTATGACTTAAATTTACTTAACTTAAATTTCTGTATTAATAAGTATTGGCCTCTTCTTGTGCAAACCAACTTTATAAAGGATGAATATTACAAATTACAAAGGTTAAGGGGTATATGCATTTGCCATTAGTTTTGCATGAGATGATCAAGGAAAATTATTTCCTTGGAAACACAAGAGGGGAATATTAAAGGGAGGTTGAAAAGTTTTTATAAGTTGTATTGATATTAATTCAAATTCACTGAGGTCACTTATCAAATTTGGCATCAAATTTCGTTCGACAAGATATCACAAGAATAATTATAATAAGTTTTTTATTCACCAGAATGGGGAGTTCACGATTTAGAGTAGAAAAGAGTCTGCTCAAAGATAATGTTTTCTAGATGTGGTACAAAGTTAGGTTCCTTAAAAAACCAGGTTCAAAATAGATCCCTGGATATGTTCCTGTAAACATGGAAGTTTACATTAGAAAGTGAATTTAATTTATAAGTTTATACTTTGTTAATTTATAAGATAAGATGAAAGGATTTTTAACTAATTATAACTCACCCTAGTCACGAGAGTGATTCAAAGAGGGAATTGTAACTGTTGCAATGTTTATAATCCTCAGGTACGTAATTGCGTCCCGAAGATGTCTAAAAAGGGCCGTAGCTGAACATGAAGGTTTCCGATGAGGCACTTAAAAATACTTACTTAGATATTTTTAATAGCTTAAATTACATGACAACAAATGTTTATTACGACCTTGAAAGATATTAGATAGCTTGAATAAGTTTTTTTTTTGCAAAGACCATTAGGATACGTTCATATAGTAAAAATGTTTGTACTAAAATAAATTTAATGTCTTCAAACTTTCCTAAGAATGTTCAATAAACTGCAAAAAGAAAGGACATATAGATATCTGTTTATAAGGTAAGTGTTTTTATGTGAATGAATAATGGATATCAATTTTAATAACAACTTTTCTTACATTTCATACAGTTTAATTCGTTTAACATCTGATACGTATTTTATTGTACATTTTTTAAGAAAACCACAGGCGGGCATTTAATCACCCTACATTCGTATATATAATATATATTAATATATTATAATATATAAGTATATATATAGTATATATATATAAATATATATATATATTATATATAGTATATATATTATATAATAGTATATATATATATATATAGTATAAATATATATATATATATATATAAATATATATATATATATATTATATATATTAATATATATATATATATATATATTATATATATTATATATATATAGTATATAATATAATTATATATACTATATTATTCTAATACAATAATTATATAGTCATATATTATATGATTTTTTCGGCAGAAGAGTGCAATGATCAGAGAATCAATGATAATTTCTACATTGAGGTACGAGCTTTTATGAGGAGGAAGTCGAAGGACCCATCGAGCTATGAATGTTTTCTGTAGAAAGGCAATTGCTTAGAGGGGATATAATACAAATCTACAAAATATTTACATCTCTCAGTAATACTGAGACTGATAAATTTTTTATAGTAGACCATGGATTAGGGAGTACCAGGTATTGGACAAAATGAAAAGAAAGAAAATAATTGTTTCGTAGTATTTATCATGTTAAATATAATTCGTGAAAAGCGTTTCGCATTACAAAGGAGGGTGTTGATTTGAGTCGACTGTTCAGACATTTAAGAGAGCCGGGAATTTTTAGATAAGTATGGATTAGTAAATAAAGGTATATAGGATGGTATATATAATTTAGTGTGTTATGAGTGTCAAAATGATAGATTTAGTTTTAAATTAATATAGGGTTAAACTGCATGTTAATAATTATGACAACAGGCCTTCTAAATACTTGCAGTGTGGTTAGCATATGCCTTAGCTATAGTTTGTTTTTGTTAGTAGTAGCTGTATTAGCCTTTACCATTCGATTTGTAACATTTTTAACGGTTTTAGTGTGTGGGGGTTTTTCATTAGAGTTGGGTGATTGGCGACCAATCCAGTTTTTTAGTTTTATTGGGACAGTCTCGATAGACCCATATGTGACTTCTTTACTGTCTTTGTTTTCAAAGTTCCTATTTTTTTTTTCAAAAAATGAAATTGACAGAAGTTAAATTTTTTTCATGATCTATAGGTATATTTTATTGTACTGTATGTTTATGTAAAGCTCTTGAAAAAGAACTATATATAATGAATTCAATAAATAAGGGGTGTAAGTCTGAAAACACAAAACTGTTCACTTTCAGATGTCAGCTGTTATGAAAAATTCTCTGACCTGACAGTTGTCACCACTACTCACAGCCCACAGGCAAAGCCCTATTCAACGAGGATGGTTAAATCGCAATATACAACAAAGTCAGGCACTATTTAAAATTCAAGATTCTCGAGATCTAAAAACTTGCGCAGACAAAGTTTCTTACTCGTACGAAATAAATATGTGCGAATTTTTCATCAAAATTGAGTGCTCAGTTATTCAAAAACCTTCCCAAAAATTGGGTTGATGAATACATGAATGAGCTGAATATAAATTTAGGATCGTACATAGTCTTATTATTAAATTCATTTTGCACAAACCAATCAAATTGAAAAGGTTTCCTATATATGTTCACTTTGTTTAGATTTAAAAAATAAATTCAGAGACCTACAATATTATTATAATAATTTAATGAATTGTGATTGTAGTTTCATAAATTTGAATTTAATTAAAGAAAAAATTGCTGAACCGTCACAAATTCTATATGTGTGAGTTTAGGCTTGCAAGGTTATAGTTCTGACATTTGTTACCCATGCTATTTCTGCTCTAAAAGTTTTAGATACAACCAACTCTGACATATAAAGCCCAGTTATTTCTCTAAATAAAATTATGTAGAGTAATTTTATTTTAGACAATTCATGTAATTTTTTTTTACAAATATTGTTACAACCATATTTGAACTGATAATTTAACATTTAAATCACATTATATATTATTCAAGTTTTGAAAAAACCCTTTAAAAAAATTAGATATATTTTTTTTCCTTAGCTAAATTATATAATTAGAAATCATGTCTGATTCGAGTTCTACCATTATATAGTAAGAAGTGCTTTGACCCCTTTAAAAATCATAAGATAGGACCAATGATTGAAAGTTTGCTGAGTTAAATGACCCAGTCAATATGAGGCGAAATACGAGTTATGAAATGCTAACCTAGCGAGATTGAAATATCCAATGCTAATTGTATTAATTGTGCCATATTTACTACGCATAAAGAAAATTGGTGTCATAAAGCATGTCATGGAATTAAGTAACTCCATTCTCAGTCTGAATGCAAATCAGTAGCAATATGAACAAGTGGTTGAGTTATGATCACATTATAAAACACTATATATATAATGTAACAATATATAATATATAATATATATATAATAATATTTAATAAACTAGTAAACTACTCTTTTGATATTTGTTCAATCTCCTCTTATCTCCTCCTCCCGTACTCTCTCTCTCTCTCCCTTCCTCTCTCTCTCTCTCCTCCTTCTCCTCTCTCTCTCTCTCCTGGCTTTCGCTCTGTTTTATTATATATATAATATATTATATATATATAAGTATATATATATATATATATAATATATAATAATAAAATATATAGTCAATATAATATAAATAGATTACATATAAAATAGAGAAGACGACAACGAGAGAGAAAGGAAAGTCTCAAACCATACTCCCGGCTAAAGCTCTTAAAATAGGCATGGCCTAGGCCAAGAACCCAAAAGAAACTTAAAACCATAAGGAGACGCCCAAAAATCTATCTCTCCTTCCTTGCCTCCGTTCCATTCTTATAATCTTTTTTGACACCACTTTCGAATATATATATATATATATATATATATATATATATATATATATACTTATATATAATATATATTAAAATATATTATATTATATATATATATATATAGTAAATAATAGTAATATATAATATATATAAATGGAGTTAAATATAAATTAATTATAATATTATATAATATTAAAATAATAAATAATATATTTATATATATAATAATATATTAAGAATATATTAAGATATATATATATAATATAGATAGTTATATAATAATATATAATATAAAATATATATATATATAATATATATATATAATATATATAGTTAATTATATATAAATCACTTATATATATACTAAATATAATTAAAACATATACTAATATAATATATAATATCATTAGCGTTAACGATTGCACAGATGTTGTCCTGTATGCCTTTCCATATTTTTATTTATTATAAAGCTAAAAATATTTATCAATATATTAGTATTATATAATAAAAATAATTATAATAATTACCTATATACTTATATAAATTTCCTCATAATTGTTCATGGTTGTGTTTATTGGTAAATTGGTGAATAATTAATTGAAATCAGTCAGGCGTCAAAATATTCTTTATCCTAATTAAATAAATAATAGCTAGTTAAGTAATTTAGTGAGCATTGTATAAAATACAACTCTGAATGAGACACGATCAGATATATCCCAACAGAATATTCATCACACTTGATAAAAGAACTACTGTGTACTATTAATCAAGATTATCAGTGCTAAATTCCATACAAGTCACCACTATTGCCACTTAATATAATATAATAATATACATATAAAGATCTTTAGATTAAATAATATATAAAAAATATTTTTTTATTATATTAATAATAATATAAATAATTTATAATATTATATATATAAATATATAAAATATTAATATAAATTATAATATTAATAATATTATTTATTTTTGTGTATAAGTACTTAAAGAAAATAAAATATATATATATTATAAGATACTTATATATAGAAGAAGAGTAAGAGTAACGAGATAGTATAAAACTAGGTATAAGAGCAAGCGCCGTGAATACTGGTGTCGGAGTTGACCGAGAGATAGAGAGATAGGTTTTAGATATGTAATTGAATCAGTAGTTAAATGAGTTAATTAACCAATAGATCACTTCAATGTACATCTACAGTTATAATAATTGAATTCAATAAAAATCAGATGAAGTTCAAATAACGTAATACTTTCCATGTACAAAGAAATAATAAAAAATAAATAATAATAAGTAAATCAGATGGATTAAAATGTAAATAAGAACCATCATCGTTCTTATTATATATGAGAAAAAATAATTAATGGAAATTATAAATAAAATGCAAATTATGAAAAAGAATTGTAACAGAAATAAATAAAAAGAAAAAGAAAAGCTGTTACTGA
>JABUQX010011072.1:47500-75927 GCA_015478945.1 Trachelipus rathkii | reverse complement strand
TGAGGTGCTTTACCGGTGCAAGACCTCCTTGTGCTGTTGCGGTGCGGAAACTGCAGGTGCTTGGCGGTGTAGAAGGGTCCGGCGGTGATAGCCCAACCCTACCTCGCATTTTCTTCTCGTAACCGCGGATCCGGCAACGTCGTGGCGCGATGAAACGTTTTCATGCCGTCTTAACATTAAGAACTCTTGAAAATCCATTTAGTAAAGAAGGGGCCCGCTTAACATAACGTCCAAATTAACTGCCCGAGGTAATTAATTGAATCCAATAACGTCGCCCCCCAACCCCCATCGGCCGGCGCCCCGGGACTATCGCCTGTCCTCTCCCGGGCTCAACCCAAGCAAAAGGGCCAGGGACGCCGAGGTAGGCCTGGGACGTTGGGAGGCGGCGGCGGTTATATCAAAGAGAGTAAGACAGAGGAATCGGTATGAGATCAATGCAATAAGTGAGGGATACTATATAGGAGGATTACGTATATATATATTATATAATATATATAATATACTGAAGGTAAAGCTAATATAGCTATATATATATATATATAGTAATTATAGACATATATATCATATTATTAACTTATACTATAATATAATAATAGCCCGTTAAGAGATATATTGTATGTCAGAAGAGCGTACCAACTCTCCGAACAGTGTGATTTAACTTGGTAGTAGCCCTCAAAAAACCTCTCATCCTCCGACTTCTCGACACTTTCAGCCCGTTCAGCAGGCTTCTGTCATCGGCATAGTCCTCAGTGCCGGCATTACGCGGTCGTCGGTGATCTATGCAAATAAATTAAAAAGAAGTTACTGAGAAACCAAAAAGAGAATAACTACAAAGAATTTGAAAGTTTCGCAGGTCCTTCAAAATCCTTAATGGAGAGACCTTGGAGTTATAAAGTGCGGTGTTACTATATATATATATATATATAGGTATATGTATATATATCTATAAATGAACTACATTCTATATATACGAGGGTATAGGTACCTAACGCAACTTACTACATTTCATAAGTACTTATCTTTATATAGTCTATGAAATATATTCTTTGTTGTATATATATGCGACTGCTAATATATCATATATAACGTAGTCAGCGCCTATATATAGTTAGTACAACGTACAAATATCATTGTTATAGTAGGACGCCGTTTTATATAGTAGCTCCTTGACTATATATATATATAATGGAGCCAATAGGGGCCCATACTAGCCAATACCCCACCGTTATAGGCCTCGCTAACTAGAGGGCGCCCGTGACGCAAACAGGAAAGCTATATTTTCATGACTGGGCTGTTATGATTAGGAATAGTAATTTAGTATATTATATATATATATAGTAGGAAATATAAATAAGTCAGTATATGATAGACTACTTCGAGGTATAAGGTGAGTATATAGTGAACGTCCCCAGCCGTATCAATAGGGATTCCCAGATGACCAGTACTATATAACAACACCTGACATAAAAGGGAAGAATATGCCATAGTTAGGTGAAATTAATATATCTATCATTTTACATTTAATTAAAGGAGATAAAATGATCTGATGATAGCAATTATCACAATACAAAAAAGATGCTATTATGAGTATAATAATAGTAGTCATAATGATCTATTTAAACATAGTTAATCTCAGGTAGATATTCAATACTATATTAATAGTATATATATGATTGTTATATAAAATAGGTAATACTTTAGCTGAGGTGTATAGCTAAGTGTCATATACGTATAAAAATAGAGTATATAATATATATATTATATATATATATGACATAATATAGTATATAAAAGTGGAGTAGACATAAAAATAAATAGTAGTGAACGGTATTAGGTAAGGTAGGATATCCCCATAGTACTGAGGTAATAATTAATATATATATGCTATATATAGGCATAATACATATATATATTATATTCTGTCTCGCTTCGTGGACGTACAGCCAATAATGATTTAGAGAGCAATTCCAATACCAGTTGTGGACAGTTCAGACTTAAGCTCATGAATGGAACACTCATTAAACCCTGATTCTGTGTCAGTCGTTCCAAAACCCTTTTTTTATAAAGTGAGAAAGTTATAGAATGGTTAAATGAAGTAAAAGAGAAAATATCCATTTATTTTTTTTATAGTATTGCACGATACGCGGGGAAACCATTAAGCGAGAAAGAGAAAGCTATCATGTTAAGAATCTCCGGGAATTGTATAAAAATGTGAACACTGAGAGTTCGCACCCATATAATATTTAGTTTTAAAAATAAATTGATATAGACCTCAATACGAGTTGAATTCAACAGATCACCAAGCACAAAATATCTTCAAGATGAGTCGCGCAGCAACATTTTGTATTCCTCACTATTATTTTCTAATAGTGGGCAAAAAAAACGACCTGGAGGGTATGGGAGTGTGTCCCTATACTTGGGTTATGTGTATATTATATAAAATATTTATTTTTGATTATTATTCATTATTATTATTATTATTATTATACCTCTATTAACATTAGGAGTGGTATTATTATTATTATAATAGTAAATCACATTAATCGTTTAGTAGTTGATTCCCGATTGATATATATATATAGATAAAATATTATTGATAATTAATAAAAAGCCAGGGCTGCGGAGTCGTAAAATAAATTTTTGCGACTGTCCCGGCCACTCACGAACTCTCGTTAAATTCAAATTTGCCCCGAGAGCAATTTTCGACTCACGACTCCACTCAAACAAGTCAGTTCAAAAATTTTCGGACTCCGACCCCGTACGTTAACCTCCAGAACTGCGCGGAGCAAATTAAAAACGAAGAAAAACATAAAAATTTCGAACTGCAATCGAACAAGGTCCGGGGGAGCAGGGTGAAATCAAAAATTTTCGACTCTGACTCAGGTATGGTTAGGTGCCCCTTTCTCGTACAGAGTGTACAGTAAACATTTTTTATTTTCGTTTTCAAACATTTTTATTGTGGGTTCTCTTCTTTTGGCCAGCAATAAAAAAAACCTATAACTAAAACTTCGTCCAAATGAAGCTAATCTCCAAATGCTATTACGGTAAAATACCGTAGACATAAAGATGCAGGCGCACACATGACAAACAAATATATTTCAGTTTCGGGAAAACAAATGTATTTGTCTTGGTATAAGTTGCAATTCTTTTTTTATTCTTTATTATAAAACCAGCCGATTATAAAAAGTAATATTATTTGTATTAAATGTTCAATAATAATAATGAAATAAGAATAATAA
The DNA here is from genome assembly GCA_015478945.1 of Trachelipus rathkii. NCBI lineage: Eukaryota > Metazoa > Arthropoda > Malacostraca > Isopoda > Trachelipodidae > Trachelipus > Trachelipus rathkii. Next base: position 72,688 of record JABUQX010011072.1, on the reverse strand, counting down.
TAATAATAATAATAATAATAATAATAATAAGAATAATAATAATAATAAAATATATAATAATAATAATAATAGATAATAATAATTATAATAATAGGCGAAATTAACCAAAAGAACTTCGATCGCGTTGAGTGAACTAACAAACTTTAGCAGTTTTTAGCATAAATTCTGAGCAAAAATTAAAAGACACCTTGTGGATATTAAGGTAATAAAATCCTTTAGTAAGTATACCGTGGGTATTGTCTCTATGAGTTGAATGGATAATGGCCCTATATAGGAAACTCACGTGAGTGTGTTGTTGCCTAGAAAATAAAAGGTAAATATATGGTGGGCTTAAATATAGTATTCTAAACAAGATTTTAATAGGTATAGGTATATATAATGAGGGCGGTAAAGTGGTGATGTAGGTGGAGGTGAGTGTGTGTGAGCATAAACCGGTGTTTAATACGCCCCCAAGACCCGTTAGGGCGAATACTTAGCGGCCGTAGGTAGGTACGGTATGGTTGAGTCTTATAGAATGGTAGAGAGGTATGAGTGAGTGAGGTAGGGGGGCCCGCCTACCGAATAAAGAGAGGTGGGACTGCCGTAAAATGAAGGCGGAGATGAGAACCTCAGAAAAATCACACTATTAGAGGACCGAGGTGGTGGGAGAGCGGTATCTCCAATGTGCAGAACAGGAGTGTGAGCAGCAGCGTGGAGAGAGTGTGGCCTAAGGGAATCCCGAGCTGAAACGAGCAGACTGTAAGTACGCGACAGATATCTTAGAGTAACTCTTTTCATAGATTAAATCAAATAAATGAAACAGGTGGTGGAGTCGTTGATAATTTCAAGGATGACTTCACCACAAACTAATATTGAAGCCGACTATAAGTAATAGTTCGGCCTACATGAGGTGGTCATAGATAGAATCGAATTTGTTCATCAAAAAATGTACCGGGGTTCCCTTGGATACGAAATTAGAAACAATAATGAGGCCATTTGCACGAAACAGTGAAGGCCACTCAAATAAAACACTAACCCCCACCGAGGAATTACTATCAGAACAAAAAAGCATGCTCATAAAGAGAACCGTGGTTGTGATTAATTTGATCAATGTAAACTCAAACACAGATTTAGAAGTTTACAAGAAAAGGAAATACAACAAGAAGTAGTAGTCTAGGCAGAAGGCGGTGCCCATGGATACGCTCGCTCGGGGATGAAGGGGGTGTCCAAAAGTGGAGTGGCGGCACCCACTTGGGAACCAAGGGTAATTTGCGGTCTCCGCACCCGGTTCTATATGTCTGAATATCTGTGAAACCCCAACGAGAAAGTCCTCGCCGTGAAACAAGGACAAACTTTAACCCCGAAATATAAGTATTAGCATGTTTTATTGATGGCAATATAGCGGACGAACACCTCACTATTTTTAAGAAACATCACGATCGTTAAGGTTCCTTGACCCTACGAATCAGGGGGCCCTTCATTCAAAATAGAATTTCTAGAGGAGAGCGATTGTCAGAGCTGCTGAATGGAAATGTGTCACACGTACGAAACAGGGTTCGAATAACGCGATCTGTCTTCTTTAGACATCAACCAATTCTACATAATGATTAAAATTTTCATGTTGTGCAACGGAAATAAACGCATGGAAACCATCTTCATTATCACAGGTTAAACTTAGTTTAATAGCATGTAACAAAAAATCCACTGATAGAGGGGCCTGGCGTCCAATGTTTTTATATGACTCAAACTATATGGATCCTACCCCTAAGTCTAACCCGCATACCGTGTGTACCTTTCCTACACAAAGCCGAAACCAATACCAAATCCAACAATGCCATGTGTTAAATAATGTTAAGTAGGGATTTTTAATATTAGGTTGGATTACCAGACGAGTTTAGCTTGAGAGAGACATTACTATATGCTCTATGTATTTCAATCCCTGATGGGAAGAGGGACCCTTTTCTTGATGAATGAACAAGGTTGTGTTGCAAATCTGTTACGCAATATATAATAAGGTGATAAAGAAGTATTATTAGTAAAGTAACTGCGTATCAATCGCCAAGCAAATAAGTAATGCAGTTGAATAATAAATACAGTCAAGGTTGATCGCTTCTCAATGGAGTGTGACTTTGTACTTCCCTTAAGCTTGGGGTACATTTTAGATACAATCAAAAATTTTCTTTGAAAGTAAAACCAACATTTTTATGCGGATAAAAGTTTTCCCCTTTTATTGAAACCTTATCAAAAAATGCTATCTTCCTGTGAAACTTTTCCAGTCGAATACACAACGTGCAAAAGAAGAGATGCTCTTTTCGATCCAATATTGTGTAGCCAAAAATTACAATACATGCCTCAAATAACACCTATGAATAGAAGAAATGTAAAATGGAAGGAAGCATAGAAACGCAGAAATCATTTAAACCTATATATCTATTCCTTCGTAGAACCTATTCAAAAACTGATCCACCTACTTTACCCATTGGGAAATTTTAGTTCAAGAGGTAAGCCATAGCATTGCCCGAGCGAACCATCAACGTTAGTTTCCATTAAATTTGAATGATGCTACCTAACATTGTAATAGTACTTTGCCTTCTCCTGACGCTTTCCCAGCTAGGCTGCAGTACGTCTCGGAAAGAAGCATGTGATAATGTTGGTTTTACAGGAAACGAAGTATTTAGAAATCCGCCAATATGGAACCCGTGGGCGGACAGGGCGATATCAACATCTCTAACTGAAGAGGAAATGGATGGAGTTGAAGTCACATGTCAGACCCTTAAAAAAAGTCAATTTGGAGTCCCAATATTATCTATAATGTATGGTAAAACTTTTTCTTTTGAAAAAATAATCATCTCCAAGTAGTTGAGGGTCTTTTTAATTTTCCAGACAATCGTTTCTACGATGTAATATGAAATGCGTATAAAATTCCTTTTTTTCGAAACAAGAAGAGTTAAAAGCCATTTATCCCAACAAAACCTCTCTACAACTAAAGGGTAAATATTTATACGGCATAATTAATATCTTAACTACTAGGAACATTCATCAATTGCTGATTTGATTCAGAGGTTCCTAAAACTTCTGGTGTTTCATATTAATTCTGATGAAAACATGAACCACAAAAATTATACATATAAATATAAATAAGAAGATAGTTATATCACTAATCAGAGGGCAAGCATTTCTATAAGTTATCCCTCTGAAATCGATTTAATATAAATAATCATTATTCTCAATGTTCATATAATATATTTATTTCCAACCTTTAAAGGACTAACTAATTTTCTTCTGGTACAAGAAATAATCCTTTCACAAATCGATCGAAGATTGATCACAAGTATATGAAGGACGATAAACCAACGTCTATCTCGGAGTTAAACTTATACTACTCTGTCTAACCAAGAATCTAGTCTTCGTTGGGAAATAAAACTCCATCATGTAAATAATAACAAATCTTTTATAAATGAGTGCGGAAGGGAATTTATATCAAGAGAAGAATATTTGAGTTATTGTCATATGTATTCTACAAGATTTCATCCAAGTTCATAAATATTAAGAACTCTGGATGTAATCAGACATCACAATATACTTCTTTCCTGCTTGCCCGCTTCCCCTTCCCCGGCTTAGGGTGCTAATATCTAGAATTAATGAGTTCAAATCTAATGAGGCTGAAACTCAAGAGTATCAGAATTTTATGATAATTTATGTCGCATTTTTAGACCTTTATCTAGAATTTTATGAAGGATTTATTTCGCATTACTCTTTTACATTGAAAATAATCATAATAATAAATAATAATAATAATAATAATAATAATAATAAAAATAATAATTAATTAATTGAATACTAGATTAAATAATAGAAATTAATAATTGAATAGATAATAATTAATGATTAATAGAATAAGATTATAAATTAAATTCTTCTAAAGATTATTCGACCTCCGACTCCACTTATCCAATCTATTACCTACAAGGATAATGCTTCAGAACTCTCAAGACGTCACGACTATCTCCAACTTTGCACAGATGTTTTTCGATCCTCGATTCCGGAGCTCCTAAAGCGGAAAAAGATTGCACGACTTCCACGACTCCGACTCCACCGACTTCAAAATTATCAACCGACAGCCGAACTGTTATTATAAAACTAATATTTATAAAAGCTTATATAAAATTTGTTTTTATAGTTTAAAATAATTTCGGATGATTTCATTATGATTTCCCTTCCCTAATTATATATATATATATATATATAATAATATATTATATATATATAAAATATATATATATATATATATTATTATATTTTAATAATTATTTAATATATGATAAGTATAATTATAATATAGATATTATATAATTATATATTAAATATAATATATATAATTTAGATATTAAAGTATAATATTATATAATTATAAATATATATATATTATAATAAATTATTATATATATTATATAATAAGTATTATATAAATATATATTTATATAATTAATATATAAATATTAATTTATATATATTAATTATATTATATATAATATTAATATACTAATTAATATTATATTATGGTATTATATTATATATTAATATGTATGTTGAGTCGCGTGGTTATATGTGTTTCTCAGAAGACGCAGGCTTGAATCGGTTATTGGAAGGGTAGATAGGGTGTAGTTAGGTTATGAGTAGGCCTTCCTTTACTAATAAATTCTTATGAAAAAATTTGTATTTTCTAGTCTTCCTGATATTCTATTTTCTTGTTAAATGATATTAATAAATATATATATATAATATAATTAATATATATTATATATATTCATTATATTTAAGAATTATATATATATAATTGTTTATATATTATATATTATATATAATTATTATATATATATATATATATTAATTTATATATATATATATATTAATTAAATCATTCTTTGTCTTAACCTTGTAACCCTAATCAATATTATTAATATTAGTTTTAATTTAATATAAATATATATTAATATGAGAATATAAGATAATATAATTAATTACCGTATTACATTAGATATATATATGTTATGTAAAAAATTCATTCATACCACCCTTACTGATAATTAAAATAACAAGATAGCATTTTCAGCTCCTTCTTAACCTATGAACTACTTTCTCTAATAATAGATCTTTTCTGTCTATTCTCTAACCTCTCTACCTCCTTAACTCATTATTTTGAACCACATTAGTTCCAAGCTTTCATCTTACCATACCAATGGTTTTGCTTCTAGTTTCACAAAGAGACAAAGATCGGTTTGATAATAAGACATACTAACCAATTTCTCTAAAATCTACTTACAAAAAAAACCTCCGAGTCACACATCCTCTACCTACAGTGATATCCCAATTGACATCGTTCATTGGGGTAAGGGGGAGATGAATTTCACCCAAACCAGACTATGAAGAGGTATAGACTTAAAATTTACTCAGTTATGACTCCTATCGGATAATAGATATAATAATTTAGAAGCGATCAGAAAAGTCGCCATGTGCATAGGGCCCGGGTTGACGAGATTCCCTAGAACGATATCCTATAGGTATAAGATCATAAATCCTATACCTGAAGATGGAATATATCAACTTCCTAGAATAGTAGGGTCTACGGCCTCAGTCAGTGATTTAGTCACCTTAAATACTTTTTATATTAATAGATATAAATATACATATATATTATATATTATATATTATTAAATATTATATATAATATAATATTAATATATATTATTATATATAATAAATATATATATATAATTAAATTATATATATATATATTTTCGTGATAATATATTAAATTTATGAATCAATTATAAATATAAATATATAATATTAATATATATTATAAATAGTATATAGTACTATACTTTAAGAATCATAAAGTACAAATTGGATTAAGTAAAAATTTTAGTAATTTAACTAAATAGACCAGACTATCTCTCTCCAAATGCTAATAAAAAACAATGAAATATTAATACCACAATTATAGGCGTACCTACAGGAAAAATATTTTCAATTGTTATTAATAATCGTACCGACGGCCTACCATTTACTATATTTGTCAAGATACATAAACTGATGAAACTTGGGATAACTCAGCCAATACTTATTGTCGATAAAAACACCTTGTGGATAGAAAAAGCTTTGTCGATAAAAAATCAAAAGCTTGTGATCGTATTAAATAAAAAAAACGTTTTTCGATAATTATCAGAATATATATATAAGTGATAAAAAAAATAGAACTAATTTTCTATTAACTAATAATACTTTGTCGATAAATTTTGATAAAAAACCTTGTGATAAAAAACATTGATAAGCTAAAACCTTTCTCGAGTTAAAAACCTTTATCGCTAAAAAACAAATTTTTAATATATGAATTAACCGTTTCTCGCGATTAACATAAACTCATTGTTCATTCAGCTATATAGAACACCACCGTCGTTGTCGAGTCAAAAAATAAGTACTAAGCATTAAGTGTTGAATTCTCGATAAAAAACACAGTAATTATTTCGAGTAAAAACCCCCAGATACATTGTTGAGTTGTAAATTTACTCCCACCGATAGCACAACATATTTACTTACTCGATTTATACGCATTCTGATTACGACACACACTAAGGAAGAAATGATCCTGCAAATATCCAAAGACATTCAGTCTCTCTTCGTATCCAGCACTTGGTCATTCCAAATCTTATTATCAAACTCCGCTATCCTTTTCCTGGCCATGATTCCTCAAAAATCGGAGTCTAAAATATTTTTTTTGCTAAGTGTGTGGTTATTTAGTGATCATGGCTCCCGTTTTTCTCCCTATTAAATTCCCTTGATCTCACCCTCAGCAAGTGTGGTATAAGACCATATTTTTCCAAAAAACGGGGCAAGGTGTGTCATGTTTCTATGTCTTGTGGTTAAAATCTCGCGTCGGTTTGGGGTAAAGTCCCGTGGCGGTTCGCCGATACAGATAGATAGGACGCAATCTAGCAATCACGGAGAAACTTGACCCATTTCACTAAGATTGACAAGAATTTCTTGCTTATAATGGATTGTATTGGGATTACAATACAATATCCAATGCTCAGGGTGAGGAAGGGTACTAGCCCCCAGTTGTTAAATACGAAGATTTCCGGCCGTCATCTTTAGTGAACTAGTGGGAGGGGTGAACCTTAGTAGTGGTATGGCCCGGTGGGTCGGATAAAGTAAGGGAAGGTCCCTACGAGCGATTGTGGCGGGCGTTACTATGCCCAGCGATAGGTATTCAAGTGTGGTGTGATACTCCTCGTCTAGCATGGAGGAATAGTTCATTCCATAAATCTACTTCTACCCTGATTCTTTCTATTTTAGTTCACTACGGCATTTTAATCCAAAGGTAATAAAATCAATAATAATAGCATATTAAAATATTAATATTAAGTGAAAAAAATTATTTAACTTTATTCATGAAAATTACAAAATTTTCCACACCATATATTTCTATAGAAAACCTACATTTGTGGGAATTTCAAGAGACGAGCGAACGCCAAAATAGTGTAAGGGGAATGTGCGAGAAAGTGAGGAGAGGTGAGGAACATTCAGAAAGGCTAAATTAATTACCCGCAAAATAAGTGATTCATCCCCAGAACTCTCCTCCAATATAAAAAAAATGTCCATTTTAGAAGAGATAATGATTTTTGGATTGATGTGTTTGGATCTGTTTCAAATCATAAAAATTCGTCACACTTAGAAAGAGTTGGTCGAGAAATTCATGTTCAGACATAGCAATCTTACAGTGAAAGCATACTAATTTTATTTCAAATATTCTAATGTATTATTTTGATGATTATTATATGGCTCACACTTATTGAATATATTCCTTACTATTATTATAGTTTAGTAAAATTCTCCTTAACTTATACTCCCATTGAAAGTGTTACACTCTTTTATGTAGATATTTCATTTTATCTATGGTTATATAAGTAAGAATCTCACATCCTCTAAACTTAAAAATTAGTTTCTTTCCATAATAAATATGACATTTCAAGCAACTTCGCTCTACATATGCAACTTCCTACGGTAATGGATTTCTTTCATTATCTATTTATAAATATTTGGTTGATGTGAAGTAATCTTATTTATAGTATAATTTCACACTACGAACTTTGGATTTATCTACTTATTATTACGAATTATATAATATAATAGTAGCTGATGTGACGCTTCCCTTTTAATGTATGAAGAATTTCAATTAAATAAAGTATACAGATTGAATGAACTGTTCGACTTTCATCGCATATATTAGGAGTACCAGCCAAGTATTTTTACTTCGTAAGTACAGTACTTTTACCGAAAACTTATTCACGCGCATATTTGATATTTCAAAATCTAATATAAGATACAATATAAATAATAACGTCTATAATTTCCTTCTAACTTGGACCTCTTCTCGTCACATAATAATTAATCTTTAGTTATGTTTCAAGACATAATTGATATTTTATTCATATTGTGAATTTAATTAGTTGTGTTTTTTATAATTTTACTAAATAGCTGATTAGTAGTGAGTCCATAAAACTCCTTCCCTCTGGGATTCAGACTAGTCGAATGTCTCTAACCGATGATAATAATATAAAAAAATTGGTCAATGTGGTAGATTAAAATGGAAATGTCCTAAGTTTTAAGAATTGATGTGTTAATAATGCACAGTAATTGTCACTTTCCGGTATATATACACTAATTTAAATTATACATACATTAATTATTATTGTATTCAAAATATTTCAGTTAATAGTACCGTATATTTATATTATGAGCTTCATTTAGGTATCAGTGACACTAACTGTAGTAATTATATATTGAATTTTTTACATTTTCAGTATATATATAATACTATTTATTTTGCCTTCAATGTTTTAGTTGTATTATACTATATATGTCATTGAACATAATATTAATAGATATGCTTAGCAATTTGTAAAAAAAGTAACTTTAACTTTTATGTATATTTTAGTATTATGTATAACAACGTCGTTATGATTCATGTTCATAGAGTGACTTTGTTACTTACCGTGTGTTTAGCGCGGTAAGTATGTAGCACTCCATTATAACTTTGTAAAAATTTTAATTTATGTTCGTACTTTATGCTAAGATTTGCATAAGCAAAATTTTAGCATGAATCCGAAATGAAATAATATTATATATTAAACCTCGTTGGATATCATCTTACTCTTAATTAAAAATTGGCGAGAGAAGTGAAATCAAAATTATTAAGAATCACTCAGAATAAATTTATACGATCTTCACTCAATGACGTGAACCTATCGTGCCTCCCGCGACTTCAGTCGAAAACTTTAACACGCTGAGGATTTTCTCTTCGGCGAGAGAGGGGAAAGATTTTAGAGAGGAGACTAGGGAGGGACTGGCGAGATATGCCCACGAAGATCTATGCAACGAAAGATTTTCACGAGAGCTAGATAAAGATAAAAAGAAAAGAGGAGAAGTACGAGAGCAATAGCATGGTGATAGAGGATGTTATACGGCAGTGAGAATAAAGATAGTCACTCAGCGTGATAGAAGCCTATAACTAACAAAGTACTAACAACATGAGTTAATAGAAGAAAGTAAGAGGTAGATAAGATAGAATCAGATAGATCAGAATCAATAGGGGATGGAAAACTTATTATTAGACACCTTTACGTATTAAATTGATAGAGTTCGTAATTATGAATGGAATAAATACTTTCCCGATGATGAGAAGAGAGATATGGAATTTTTAATACCACCCCGATATCCCCTTATATAGGATTGCTTCCATAAAGAAATTCCACAACCCTAAGCCAAATTTCAATTCGACCGAGAGTACGTAATAGAGAGAGAGAAATGAGATCAAGCAGAAGATAAAGATAATGTATTTGAAGATATAGATATTAGAGAGTATGGATTAGAAGAGAGTATATATTATATATATAGATAGTATTGGAGAGAAGATAGACTGAATATATAAATGAGAGATAAGATATAGATTAAAATATATAGACGAGAGATGAGAGAGATGATAGAAATAGATCGTTATATGGCTTCCAATTTGAATTATAAACATTAGTCAAAAAAAGTATATATATAAATATTATATTATCTTGTCACATTAAATATAAAATAATAATTAATAATAATATTAGCCGTGTACAAAATGAAGCAGCCTGAAAAATCTTAATATATTTATTAGTTATAAATAATAAAACAATTAAAAATAATCTGTTAAATGTAATAGAATCTATTTTATTATTTTATAAGTTACATTTTACAAAATTCAAGAAAAAGAATTTGCTACAAATAAGGACAATGTTACTGGAAACACTTCACGTGGTAAGAAAATATAATAAGTGAAGATTAATAATCTTACCTGCGTCTATGCTTAAGGTATAAGTAGTATATGCACTAGGTGTGCACTTACTAATTATGTAAGACTGGTATCTATATATTATGTTTCCAAAGAATAAAATTAGTAAATTTGGTGGAAACGTTTAAGGGATTCCCCCCTATATATTAAATGAAATAATGAACATGTTTTAATCTTTTATAATGCCATATGGGTGTATGAAGACACCCACTCTCCACTATCCTCTGACGAGTCTAGCGTCATGTAGATAAATGGGCTTATGAAAAGGTGACGGGTGGATATAATCCTGAGTATTGAGTAATATGTCATATTTTAAGAATTTTCTTTTGAAGAACAGTAACAAGAGTAGTCGGGTGTTTGATCAAATTCCTTTTCTACGTTTATAAGAAAAAGGGGGGATAAAAATTAGAGAGAGAGAGGATTTTATGTTCCAGCGAGATATAATTTTAAATTCATAAAGTTACTATGAATATTTAATAATAAATGGAGAAAGGAAGATTAAATTTCTTTATCCAATACTGAAATTTTGTAAAATCTAGGAAAGAGAGTGAAAATGAGTTGATATAAGAAGTATTCTTGCGGTTTATTGCCCTCAGCGAAGCTACTTGTTTTAGGAATGGGGCTTTTTAGTTACTTAAGACTATCGACAATTTAAGGAAATAAAAAAAAAATTGAAAGGAAAATAATAATAGTGTTTAAAAGTATGTGTTTTGAGAGAGTGAGGAGGAAAGAGATCTTCACTAGCTGCTCAAGGTTTATATGAATATAGAATATTATAGATTATTATCTGTATTTACCGTGAAAAGGGTAAATCTTTTATCGAAAGTTGTTATAATTTAAATATATATATATATTAATATATTATTAAGATAGTATATATAAATATTATTTAATATATTAATATATAATATATTATATATATATAATATAATTACAGATAATAGATATAGCATTCTTATATGATATATATAATAGGAGCAGCTTGTGCTATTAATTGGCAAAAAATAAGGGTATATATATATATAGGTAAACACCACTCATGCACTACTATATTACAATATATAAAATTAAATTATATAATATCTATATATTTATTATAGAATTATCTGAAAAAATACTCATAATATCCATTATATAGAAGGCAAAAGTACAATAAACTCGCGTATATCTTCCCTGATTTAGAGGAGCATCTTGCAGAATACTAATTGTTTTTTTCAATTTGATCTGAGTTATTGACAACTGTATTAAAATAGCAATATATATATTACTTATGTATTTATTTATTTTTTTAAGAAATTAGCTAATAGTTCGAATTATATTATGTTATATTATTATGACAAACGTACTCATGGTAATACTTAAAATAGTATTTATCAATTTTTTGATAATAAGATATGCAAAATAATTTAATAGTACACATAATATTATTATTTATATAGCAAAATATTTGAAAATTAAAACGAATTAACAATGATATTGAGAGATGTATTAGTCAAGATAAATATTATCGTACACTTGGGGCGAATATAACCTAAAAATAGAGTACATAACTTTAATTTAATATATATAATATATATATGATTATATAATTTTATTATGTATATATTATATAGATATATTAAATATATATATATAATTATACTATTATTATTAATAATTATATATATTAATATATATTATTAATAAATATAATAATATATTATCATATATTAATATATTATATCAAGTATAAAATAATATAAAAAAATCTCGGCTGACTACACTCTTAACCTTGTAGCTTAATCTTTTAGTTTTGGAGCCCAATACTAGTATTACACGTATTATTCTAAAGTATAATTATTAACTAAAAATAATGTAGCTGATTAAGATACGGTAGCGTGAAATAACATTGACCAGATGGAATTCAGTCAGTGATTCAACATATTATAAAGTCATAGCATCATAGAAAGTATTTCCCTTCTGTAATATGGATACTTAATTATAATAATAAAGCGGATATAATAGTGGAGAGATAGGGTATATTATAAATATAGATAATTTTAATTTTTTTATTTTTTTGTATTAATTTATTTGTATCATATATAATATATATTATCCCATCACTTATTATGAAAATATAATAATTCTAACATTTCTAATTTCCTAAGGTGTTAAATATATAAATATAAGTTTTTTAAATATAGCCTTAAAATTCTTAACTAGTATAGGATGGGCCGAAGCACTATCACTTATTAATAAAATACAGCCTATATACTTATTATAATATAATAGATAATATTAATTAATAATAACAAAAAGTCTTGAGAGAACTCAACATACTGCAAACGTTACATTAATGATTATTAAATCAGCATATGAGCTGGCAAAAATTTTTATAAACATTGCCGATTCTTTTCTGTTTCATTATATTAGTTTAAATTAAAATCGACGGTACCACCAGTATCGACGTATGAAGCTGAAGCTCGGATCCATAAAACCTAGATTGATCGCATTCATCACGACAAATAGCCTGAATTTGTAGCAAATTGGCCTAAAGTTATGTCGTTATATATGAAAATAATTATGGATAAATTGAGAAAATAAAAAACTTTTTGCAGGGAACACTATTGTGAGAAATTCTCACAGAAATTAGCAAATGAATAACATTAAACCATAGTTGTTATGAAATATAAACTCATTATATAATAATATATAAGATAAATATCGATTGGAAGAAGTCGGGGTCTCTCAGCCTCCTGTAGTGTGCATGTGAACGGTAAGCTGTATTCCACCTACATCGCGCTCGAACCCCCTTTAAATGCTCGGAAGTAAGCTATATTAGGATAAATTATTTATTAATTTTCTGGATTAACATACACTACCACCATTATGAAGTGATTATTTTATAAGCTTTTCGCGCAAAAATCTATTTTAAAGGAACATTTCTCATTTAGGTTATAATGGTAAATAACTCATCTAAATGAGGTAAGAGCTAGATAGGTCTATAGAGATAGACCTGGGACCCAAACTTAAATGAAATTGAGTGAGAGCGATAATATGCGTGTGAATAGTTAATTAAATCGACAACTTTGCGCGACTACTGGAATACTGGAGTTCTTATTACTGAGGAGTATTTGCCACGAGGTATGAAGTCGAGGGGTGCAATTTCTCGGAAGACATCTAGACCGAGAACATCTGTAACTCGACCCACCTGCAACGAAATTACGACTTGGATCCGGGTGATTGACGCCAATGAAAAATAAATGTACTATTTTGTATTTCGGATAATCGTTATATTTAAGATGAAATTGACACACAGATCACAAGATCTATCTCTCTGACACTATATTGTAGTACTAAATTTTCAATTTCCTGAAATTAAATCATAAATACCTTACAAATTATAGGAAAATTGGAAGTACGCAGGGCTAATGCATTAACTTTAGCGATTAAGATGCAAAGGTATTGCATATTAGAGAAATAGTGATTCTCGGAGTTAATTATTGAAGAGAGAAGATTTGGAGCAAGAGTTATCCGAGGATGAGATTGAGTATGCTAGAGACGTCGATAGATTTTGGATAAATATAAGTAATTAAGAGCCACCGTTAGAGAGAACTCGTGAAGTGAGCAGGGAAAAATTATGAGATTTGCGAGTTAGAGTGAGAGTAGAAGGAGAGTCTCTCTATCATTCCACTATTGTAGATGTGTTTTGGTTTAATTGAAAATGTAATTGTATTTAAGAACCTCTTCCGAGCTTTTTCAAACTCTCTAAATGAACAAAAACACTCCTCAATCTTCTTCAATCTCTCTTCTTCCCCGCTAGTGAAGTTCTAAACAAGACGTATCAATTAATTATAAGTGATGACATCACAAATATAAATGATATTATATATGGAAGAATTCAAATATTCCTTCTATAAAAATTTATTACGTGGTATAGTAAGGATAACAGCATACTCATTATAATGGCCTGCAGAGTTACACAGCGGTGATTCCATGATGAATTTATACTACTTTATTGTCACTTAACTTATTTATTTGACTACATAGTTCTCTCTAATGATGCTATATTATATTGAATGAAAAATACTCGTGTTGAAAATAATATATAATAAATCCATATTAGTACATAATATATAACAATCGTATAATATATATATTTAATATATAGTCATTTTTTGCCAAAGATGGTTTTGGAAGTAAGTAATATCAAACTTTAAGAATATTAAATATATGTAACACCGCACCCTAGAATATTGATAATATGCCAGTAGTAATCTCCTATTCATTATTTAACACTTGTGAGTGAATAAACAAGTCGAAAAGCAGTAAATGTATAATAAGCCTCAATGTATTTATACTAGCTTTACAAAATTTATAAGAATAATATACATAGTGACACTAGCCTCATTAAATAAATTTGCACTTTAACTGCTGATTATACGAAAGCCTGTCTTTACTAAGTACTAGTCATATAGAACACAACTGAATAAGTTCTATCGAAAATTGCTAAATACTTAAAATTTTGTTTTGTATACTACAAATTTTATGACCACAAGGTAATCAATATTTATAGACATTGACAGTCCTGTTTTGAAGCCAAACAAGATGTCACTAAGTATTTATTTATTTTTAAAGAGTATCAAAAAGGATTTATTATATTCTTATAGGGGCTTGTAGCTATATATATCATAGTATGTTGTAATACTAGTGTAAATTAGTGTTATTATCTACTATCTTCTGAGCATTTAAAGAATACCTGAAAGTAATAATCTATTTATGTACTTTAACTATAGATACTCTATTCTTGGAGGTCCACGTCTTTTAAAACACTATATTTTCCCTTTGGATGAAGTGCGACAGGTATTAGACGCAGAATATAAAGCTCGCGCTAATTAATAGCTTTACGTATATTTGCCATGTTATGTCCGCTCAGTAGTTTACTGCTCTGTCATGAGAGAGAGAACCATGCTCTCACAAGAACCAATCGTGTCCTTACAAGTACGAAGTTATATACTCCTAATCTTCAGGATTCTATATTTTCTTTATTTATCTAAGAGATTGGTAGTATTTAATGAAATATAGTAATAGTAATTTAAATATTTATATAACTTCAGTTTGAAAGTTGTTTTTCGAATTTAAAAAAGTGAAAAAAGAACTTTTAATAAATAACAGCAATAAACTTGGAATTCTAGGGTTAGTAAATGACACATATTTTTATGAGATAATAAAATTGACGATGTTATAAAAGTAGATAAATCAGCAATATATAATAAAATATGTAACTTTAATTTAATAAAAATAGCAGAAATATATCCTATTTACAATTGATTGACGGTCAATCGAATTATAAGACACCTATTATCCCCCGTGCAATACTATTGGGTCCGTTGCTAGTAATAAATTAATTAATACTCCAGCCTATCTATCCATCTGTATGCTTTCCACTTAGTGGAATACGTGAAAAAGAACAATACCTTCCAATTTATATAAGAAGGAGAATCTCACTTCGTAATTCCTTATCTTACAAACACTACTCAATCATTCTATATTCAGAATGACCGCTCACAGACCCGATGGCGCAGGTGTGGGTAATTGTTAATTTAAAACGACGTTAGTCGAGATGGAGGAGTGTGTAGCTCGTCAGCAGATTGCAACCAAGAAAAGATAGATGAATGTGTGTCAATTTGGCTTCTACCCAGAATATACAAATTATTTTTAAATAATTAGAAAGAAGGAATTTTGTGTAAAAAATAAAATGATTAATAAATTGTACATGTTAAATATAAGAATATATATTAATTAGCATAAAAATAAATACAAAGAAAATTTTTTCAAAAGTTTTGAGTAAAATACCTCTCACACTCACACCTGATTTGTAGGAAGAAAAATTATAAAGGAGGCATTCTTATGACTGTTATAATTGTAAGAATACTATAATGGCCTATAGTTGAGAAGATTCGTGGAACGCTAGGGGAAGAAACTTTAGTTATGCTGAATTCGTAACTGTCAATCTTCTATATTTAAAAAAAAAAAATATAAAATGGAAGAATTAATGAAATAAAAAAAAATTATATGCTTAATTGTGTTATTCAATAAATAATTATTTTCCATATCATAATACTCTATGTGTATAAACCGACAAGTAATGATAAGGTCGTCTGCAATACTACCCCACAAAGTTTTCATACCAAGTGAAATAAAATAAATAAACATCTGACGGTGAGATCCAAAAACTATAAGTGTAATACCGAAAACCACTCACTACATTGGTTATATATTTATAATATCTTATTAAATAATTTATATATATAAATTGAATCATGATATCCGGGAAGTAATTCTTAATTTATGCAAGAATCATTTATTTTTTATTCCGGAACTAAATTTTATTATTCTGTAGACTACTATTATATATTATTATTATTCATTATTATATTAATTATTTATTTATATATATTATCTATTGCATTAATATAATATTATTTTTTATTTTATGACAAAGATAACGCTACTTTGTTTACCTTTTAATATTATGACAAAGGTACTGCTAGCGCAATTCATGCCAATATATTATTATTTTATTAAAAACAGGATCAGATTAGGCAAAAATTAGACGATCGAGAAATTTAAAAGAAAAAAAGAAAAAAAAAACAATTTACTAAATATTTATTTTTTATTTACAAATAAAAAAAAAATAAACTAAATATATTTTCGGAAACTGAATTTTGTCTAATCTAATTAGGGAGGATAAAAAATTCATTTGTACAAGTACTCGTTCTTAATATGTATAATTTTTATAATTTGTTGGTATATTGAAATTACACAGTCATTTGAAGTACAAGTACATCGTTTGTACTGTATCTGTTTACTACGTTTACTATTAATAGAGTACACACAGCATTGTTACACGTTATCACTCTCTCGCGTAAATAATGTATACTTATTATTATAATTATATTCCCTAACCTAAAATATTTCTCGATGCTAACAGTATCGGTTCGATCCCTCGAGGGGGGGGGGAGCTTTGAGAAGTAAATTAATTATAATTATTTATTATTATTTTTATTACCTGAAATTTCACACCATACCTAAATTTAAATACGTTTAAGAGTGTAAAGAAGTTTTAAATATACAAAAGCTAAAATATTTCTAGTAGCTAAAAGCGACGGCTCGATCCCATGAGAGGATTAATAATGTTCTTTTGTATCTGAAATCTTGGTTTTGACGTAGTATGCCTAAAGCGTAAACTTAATATATAGTAGTTCAGAAGTGTTACCGTGGGATTCAGGAAATTAGGTAAAAAGTGTAAGTGATAAAGGTAGGCACTGTAAAGAAACTTGAATATACAAAATAACTTAAAATAAATTTTTTCTCGAGTCATAAACTAACAGCGATTCGGCTCAATCTAACTTTTGAAGGGAGATATATAATTTATAATAATGTTCTTTTTATCGGAAACTTCATAGCTAAACTAAATTTCAATATAAATAGAATCTTCATTTTTCCTCTGTCTTAGCAGCGTGAAGGCTTTATCGGTTTACACTATGTCAGCATTATCTTAAGTTTAAGGTATCCCATTACTTCGGATACGCCTCAAAGCAGCTTGGAATGAACAATTTTCCAAGTGCAACTTCCTCATATAAATACAGAATTGGAACATCTATTCTACAAATGTGAATTCCACATCTTCCTATAGTTTAAGTTATTCCTGGAAATTTGAAACAAAGTTCTTCAATTTCGACTGTGACAGAAAAAAAACAGAATAATAATGTTAAACAAAATTCAAACCTATCCTGTGTTTAGAGGGACTTCCTTCCATTTTATTAACTCTTTGTCAGTATATCTATTAGTGGTGGATTATGTAACTTTCTTGAAACTCAATCTTGATAACAACGTAATTTCACAAATTAATTAATTATACTTTTACCTAAAATGAAAGTAATTTAAACTAATTTACTGCCAAAAAAATACAGAAAAGGAAACCAAAATTCTCATAACATGGGGTATAGCACATCATACATGCAGGGAACATAAACTTCTTTCTATTTTTTAAATTTTATTTAATACAATTATTATTATTATTATTATTATTATTATTATTATTATTATTATTATTATTATTATTATTATTATTATTATTATTATTATTATTATTAGTATTATTAGTATTATTAGTATTATTATTATTATTATTATTATTATTGTTATTATTATTATTATTATTATTATTATTATTATTATTATTATTATTATTATTATTATTATTATTATTATTATTATTATTATTATTATTATTATTATTATTATTATTATTATTATTATTATTATTATTATTATTATTATTGTTATTATTATTATTATTATTATTATTATTATTATTATTATTATTATTATTATTATTATTATTATTATTATTATTGTTATTATTATTATTATTATTATTATTATTATTATTATTATTATTATTATTATTATTATTATTATTATTATTATTATTATTATTATTATTATTATTATTATTATTATTATTATTATTATTATTATTATTATTATTATTATTATTATTATTATTATTATTATTACTATTATTATTATTATTATTATTATTATTATTATTATTGAATACTATAATTTTCTTGTTTTATCGTAAGTTTAATAAAAGAAATTCTAGTTGAAAGATTAAATCTAATTTTTAAAAAAATTAATTGAAGAAAAATTTAATTCTAAAAGAAATTAAAACCGTTGCAATTTTTAATAAATCTTGATAAATGTTGAAATGTTAATAAATGTTGAAATCTCCCAAAAAAGAACTCTCCCGTCCCCGATAAAAAAAAATAAAAAAAATATAAATAAATAAAAAAAAAAAAACAATTTATTTCATTTAGTGGGAATAACATTTAATATTTGTCGATGTTCGTCTATAGACGATCATTCGCCATATTACGAACGCTCACCCTAAAAATAATTAAAATTATGAAATTTATAAATTCTTTAAAACTTTAAAAAATTTAAAGAAAGTAGAGGCAAAACTACTTTAACTTCTTTTATTTTTTCATTTTGAAAAATAAAGTAATTGGTTTAAAAAATAAAGTAAAATAAAAACATTTCGTCGGGTTCTTTAATTAAATTATTTTTACGATATTTTTTTTATTTTTTTATTTTATGAAAAGAACGTTATTTTTTTTAAAATCTTTTTAAAGGAAATCTTTAAATTTATATTTTCTTTAAAAAAAAAAAAATACTAAACTAATAATTGAAAAAGAAAAAGCAAATACATAAAAAAAAAAAAAAAATATTTTCTTTTCTTTCTTTTCTTTTGGAAAATGATGACATTAAATGTTTCTATGTTTATAAAATAGAATTAAAATCTCATTTAATTTTTTGCCTTAAAGAAAATAAAAAGTTTTTTAACAGAAATTCTTTCACAAAATTGTGCAATTTTACAAGAAAATATTATCATGCTATTTGTTCTCTCTTTAAAAATTTTTTTGGTAAATTTATTTTTCAAAAAATAAAAAAAAAGTTTTCGTAAAATTGATATGATAAATCTGAAATTTTTTTTACCTAGAAGAAAAACATTTCATTTATTAACATTTGTTTATTTATTCTTTATCCTAAGCCAATAAATCAACTTTAACTTTTATTAAATAAAGAAAACAATCATCCTGTTTATTTTTAACTTACTTTTTACATTGGAATGAGATCTACATCAAAATGTTCACAAATTTTAGAGTTTTTTTTTATTTTTTTTTACAAATTTTAATTAAAAAAAAATTCTGTATGCTTACATTTCTTCTCAAATTTTAATTAAAAATTCCTCTTCCCTCCTTGACTGTCAGACATTTGGTAAAAAAAAAGAGCGACAAAAATCTACAAATAATAATGTATTACCACATATGCAAAGGACAATTTAGGGCATTAGGGCTATGCCATAAATCATAATCCAACTTTTAGGCTTCGAATCAATATATTAATTATCTTTCATAACGTGTTAATTCATAATTACAAAAATGAGAGTTTGGCTGCATCAGTAAATCACTATGTAACACATTTTTTTTGAATTTGGGCAGCAACTATAATTTTCTATTTTCTTATACCTAAAAGGTATGAAAAATGGCTATTATTTCCTCCAAACTTTGGTTTTGTGACCAGGATAATGATATTTCACAAATTTATGAATTCCGATATAAAAAAAAAGTGTTGAATATAATCATCGGTTACACAAAGTAGAAAAAACAACATATAACTCATAAGTTGCATTTATTTATTCTTAGTTTATGCAACAGAAACCTCAAAATATTTAGAAGTGAGAAATTTTTTTTGGATTTACGCTTATACAGTAAGTTGCTTTCGCAAAAAAAAAAAAAAAAAAAATAATAGTGTCTCCAATCATGTTTTCGTTATATGATCCTTGGTAGCGGCATTCAAAGTCCAGAATATCCTGGTGAAATTGTTCGCCATGATCCTCTGAGTACGTCCAAATGTTCTCCTTAAATTTAACAAGATGAGCATCAAGGATATGAAGTTTGAGGGATATTCCCCAGTCCATTTTGCCGTAGCTCCTGACCAAGGTCTCTACTCCTCATACTTTTCGGCCTTGTGATTCTCAAATAAACCATGAACCACTGCAACAAAGCTGTTCCAGGCTGCTTTTCTGTCCTAGTCATCTTCTTCGATAATTTCTTGCACTCTATGATCTTTTTTATTTGTGGTCTGACGAAGACACCGGCTATGACCTTTGCTTAAGACAGATTAAGGAAAAAGTCTTGCAGGTAGACGAAGGCTGAAGACTCCTTATTTAGAGCTGTCACAAACTGTTTCATGAGGCCTAATTTTATGTGTAGTGGAGGAAACAATATTTTCTGGGGTCCATCAGAGGCTCCCATTTGACATTGTTCCTCCCTACACTGAACTCAGTCCGCTGTAGCCAATCCCGTCTTTCTTTTGTAGTGTTCTGCGGAGGCCCTGCTGAAACAGAGACAAAGGTAACATGGAAACTTAGTAAAGACGCCTTGGAGACCCATCAAGAAGGCCACCATTTCGAAATCTCCGATAACTTCCCAAGTGTGTTCTTCATATTTTAAGGCACTTAGCAATAGCTTCACACTTCTGCGTTCCTCTTTGAGCTTCACCGAGTGAACCAAGGGAAGAGATGGATACATGTTCCCTTTATAAAGTAGCACAGCTTTGAGACTCTTCGATGAGCTATCAATGAAGAGGCGCCACTCGCAGGGGCTACAGGCATTTTTCAAAGTGCCTCAAACAAACCTGTCACATTGAGGCAAAAGCAAAGACTATCTTGACTGGTGAAAAGAGTTGAAAAAGAGTGGTAACGTTTTCTCTGACTTGCGACTTTCCCACTTTCATATAACAAATTCCATTGCTTGAGTCTCTAAGTCAAAAGATCGACATTGGACTTTGTGAGACCAAGATCTCTGATCAAGTCGTTGATGCCTTCTTGGTTGTGGAAATATGGGTTTCTCTCCTCAGCTACACTATATTTAGGATCAACGACTTCATCGTCTTCCGATTTGCTGCTTTCTTCTGAAGATGTCTGTCTTCCATTTGAAGAAATGGGTACAGGGAGCTCAGGAGAGTGTTACACTTAGGCAATGGATGACGGAAGGTCTGGATATATGATACCAGGCTCATTTTTGCTAGTTCGACGCTTGGACAGGTCCACCAAACAAAAGAAACAATTGCTTGAGTGGTCAGTTGGCTCTCTCCAAATTCGTGGGATTGCGAATTTTATGGCTCTATTACCATGCCTCTGTACCAACCTGCGAAGAAAAAAAGTATACAAATTTAAATATCTCTCACTCATTATTAAAAAAATATATTACATAAATTCAAACTTTCACTTAAAGATACCATAGCTATCAAATTCAGAACAAGAAAAACTATTTATATATATATATATATATATATATATATATATATATATATATATATATATATATATATATATATATATATATATATATATAATGTATATATATATTATTATATATAAATATTACGATATAAATAAAAAAAATATATATATATATATATATATATATATATATATATATATATATATATATATATATATATATAGTACGTTGCTATCTAATTATAGACTGATCCATACGTACATATATATATATTACATATATATGTACATAGAGTATTTTATTATTTTGGATTTTAGAAGAAGAAGAATATCATAAACTTTGCATCAAATATAAAATTGTTACCGCAGTTATATAGTCATCATATCAAGTTTCATATATTCTCTATATATATATATATATATATATATATATATTATTATTATTATGCCATATATATTACATATGTATATTACTATCATTATATATAGATATATCTATTACAAAGAAATCTATATAAATTTCAGTGGATAATATTATCAAATTTATTTCATACGATATTATGCCTGCTACATAGTGCTACTGAGCTTGGTGTGTATCTGTATATATATATATATATATATATATATATATATATATATATATATATATATATATGTATATATATATATATATTAGAAATTTGATACCATAAAAAAAATCAATTAAAACTTTTTGTGGTTCGTTAAAATTTACTTTTTGGAAAATTATTCACGTATAGGCCTCGAAACCATTTATCAGATGTAATCAAAGGGTCCTCATTAGATTCATGATGCAGAGATTTTAGTCGTTTTCTAATTTTGTTTTCATAATTGTTGTTATATGATACTAACAATAAATTTCAGTGGGAATAAACAGGATCAAAAAATTTTAAATGCAAAAAAAAAAAAAAAAAAAATAATTATTTAATAAAATCGTACTTTTTTGCGCATCGTACGTTTGGCAGCGCCCGGGATACAACGACGTCTCGGGATATTTTCTGTAATGCAAAAATCTTCCCAGAAAAAAAAGAGAAACATTTTTACGGCAAAGTAGATCCATGTAGGTTAGGTCGAAATTTACTGCATCGTCGATCCATAAAGGTTAGGTTGCGGTTTACTGCCCTCTAAGTTCAGGTTATGATATGCTTTATTATGTATACACAGAAACTATATATGAAAAAAAAAAAAACAATACGGAACGTATTTTCCACAGAAACATTATTTTTTACCTTACCTTAAATTCTCTCACGTATTACACGAAAATGCGTTTTCCTTCTCATGCAAAACGATCGTTTTTTCTTACATTATTATTAAATTTTTAATATTTTCAAATTTCGTATCTTTCTCGTTCCCATCTTAATTAATTGCTAGTATCATATACTACTAATATATGAAAAAAAGAAAAAAAAACATTTTTCTGCACCATGAAACTAAAGGTCTATTCACAGGGTACTTTTTTGCGCGTGTCTTCATAAATTCATCGCAGACATAACAGAATACGTCTGCCTGACATTTGCAACCTCTTGATGCCATCTGTGTTGAATGGACCTATCAAAGGCAACGTATCTTCACTTGAACAACTACTATAAAACTGGTAAATTAAATGAGCTTATCAACTAACTAACTATATTGATACTTGATCTTACGTTCTCTGTATTTATTTCGTCATCTAAGTTGTTAGAACGTTCAAAAAATAAAAATATGTCGTGTATTTAAAAAATATTAATTTTCTCTGAAATGCAAATATATCAGTTTGAAAACAGAGATGTCAAAGTAACAAAAACAAAGCTTAAAGGGAATAATATTATTTTTCTTTGCTTTCTACACAGAAGCAATTAAGAAATAATGCTTTCAAAGCAAAGAAAAAAAATCATTTTTTGTTACATGTCTAATATGTCTGAAATCTGCTAGTACAAAAAAATTTCGTTTATGGTTTTGGTTTACGAAAGAGAAATTGAGTTTGAATTTTCTCATCAAATTATGCAAACTTTTCTTACCGTTAAGTGTTTAAGAATATATATATATATATATATATATATATATATATGGTAGTTGTATATATTTTATATATAAATAAATATATATATATTTATATATATATATATATATATATATATATATATATATATATATATATATATATATATATATATATATATATATAAACCAAAACCGATAATTGAAAGAGCAGTAAGAACTCATTTGTCATGGAGGTTTGGAATAAAAGGGAATATATATATATATATATATATATATATATATATATATATATATATGTTATATATATATATATATATATATATATAGTTATATATATATATAGTATATATATATATTATATATATATATATATATATATATATATAGTTAGCATAAGAATTGTACATGTATATAGAAAGTTATATATATATATATACAGATAAAGAGAACGAGAAAAACGAACAGACAGAGAGACAGAGTGAGATAGAGACACGCAGGCAGACAGACAGACAGACAGAGTAAGATAGAGGGAAGGCTGTGTGTGTGAGAGAGAGAGAGAGAGAGAGAGAGAGAGAGAGAGAGAGAGAGAGAGAGGAGAGAGAGAGAGAGAGAGAGAGAGAGAGAGAGAGAGAGAGAGAGAGAGAGAGAGAGAGAGAGAGAGAGAGAGAGAGAATGTAATGTATACCATTTAATTATTTAATTAAATTTAATGAATCAAACACACGTCTTCATTAAAAAAAATAAAAAAAAAATAGTCACGACAAACGAAGATAAAATAATAATAAAAAACGAAGATAAAATAATAATAAAAAAAGGAAATAATAAAAATAAAATGTAAAAAAAAAAATAAAAATAAAAGAGAATAAAAAGTAATATATGCAAATATGCAAATTAAAGAAAATAATAAATGTTTTAAGTATGAGAACGTGAAAGTATCTTATTTGCCTATGGCAACTTAATCCTATTA
>JABUQX010011072.1:0-25000 GCA_015478945.1 Trachelipus rathkii | reverse complement strand
TATGCGATCTTTGGTGCATTAGAAAATAGATCTCCATCACTCCCTCCCACTATCCCGTGGTGCTTCTTAAAAGAAGTCACCAACAAAAGTTACTCTCTCTCTACCTTTTCCCTCACTCGAAGATATTCATATACATATATTCTCATAATAATAGATAATAATTACTCTCCCTATACCTACTATTATTACCACTTTTTATCACTAGCTACTCTGAAAATAGGAACCCTCTAATGTGGGAAAGATCATATAAATTGTATTTCATAGTTGCATTACAAATAACGAGATAGAGGATATTAGGCTGATATACCCTATATAGTAGTGAGGGTATGCACTAGCCTATATATACCGCCTCACCTTAGTAAATGAATTTATCCCTATTCTATATTAAATTAATAATTGAATTGCCCAAGTTTTTTATTTGGATTGATTTTCAGATCTATGTACACTTAAATTAATTATTTTTAAAACATATTTTCCAAATTATATATTTATATATTATATATATATATATATATATATATAATATATATATAATTTATAAACAAATTACAATTTTGTACATATGGGGAAATTATTTTGCAATAAGTAAATAGTTATTTTTTTATTCTTTTTTTTAATAAAAGCTAAGTATAGTTATAATTATTGCTATACTGTTGACATTAACAGTTTATAATATGTGAACTTATATCTTGTTTCATGATTATTATTTGTACTTTAAGTATATTAAGTAATTTGATATTTTTTAAAATTTATACATTATAACGTAATTTAAGTACATTTAAGTACGATATTTCTTTTTTCTTTTTTTTTTATTTTTTTTGGAGGATTATGCAAATACTGTCATTTAAAATTAATGTGAACTATAAATTAATATGATTAATATTGATCAATCAAATAATATTATTCTAATTACTATTCATTTAAAACCAGTTACTTATATTATAGAAATTTACATTATATAAATATTATAAAACCAAATAAAAAAAAAAACTAAAAAAAAACTCAATGTTTTTATTTTAATATAAAACATTTTTGTTTTTTACCTATAACCTACTATATATATATATTCATTATATTAATATTATATATATATATATTATATATATATATATTATTAAATTATATATATAATTATTATTATATATTAATATATATAGTAATATTATATATATTTATATATTATATATATATTAAATATATATTATATATTATAATATTAATATAATATATATATTATATATTTAATATATATTAATATATATAAATATATATAGTATTAATATATATATATATATTATATATATATTAATTAATATATATATATATACATATTTAAATATATATATATATATATTATTATTATTAACTATATAATATATATATTACTATATTAATAATATATATAATATATATAATATATATTATATATATTATTATTAATTATATAATATATATAATTTATTAATATATATAATTATTATATAATAATATTAAATTAAATATATATTATATACATATATATATATATATTTATATATATATTATATATATTATATATATATTAAATTAATTAAATATATACCTTTACTCATTTCCATATCTAAAGTTCTCAAAAGTTTAATTACCTCTATTATGTAAAGTAGTAGGTGTATTTGTGGGTTATTTATTATATATTATAAATATATATTACATATATATATAATATATTATATATATATATATATAAATATTTGTATAATATATATTAATATATATTAAAAAAGTAAGTTTCCATAGTAATCGTGATATATAGTGACATTTGGTCGATAAAATTGCTACACTTGATTTATGTTTTATCTATTTGAAGTCTTTCTCATTTAAAACACTATTTAGATATTTTTTAAATAAATGAGTGCATATATACGTTACATGAGTAAACTAGTTAGGCTCGGAATAACCATCCCGAACAACATAAAAAAAAAAACCAACAAATAAAAAAAATAATACACTGCATTTAATAAATAATAATAATATAATAATAAATCAATAAGTATGATGAGATAGACTAGATTGATTTATGATATTATTAAATTGATTATAATAGTATCTACTAAGAAATCAGTACTTATACTCTCTCAATCTGTCAATAATTTTATTAATAATTATTTAATAAATTTTTCGAAAACTATATTATAATTTTTTAAAAATAAATTTAATAATAAAATTTAATTCAATTTTCATTTCATTACCATATATATGAAGTGAATAATAATCAATAATAATCATTCAATAATAATATAATGCAGAAAAGACTATCAATTAGAATGGAAAACAGTTCACATTATTATATAAAATTATTAATTAAATTAATTTAAAAAGAAAATAAATTGATAAATTAATAATTACAATTCTCAATAATACAATAATAATAATATTAATTATTTCACATCATAATTTTAATAATAGAATAAAAATAATTAACCAAATTTAAATAATAATAAAAGAATAACAGTTTATTAAAGAATTAAAATTAAAATAAATGATCACTATATTAACAGGAATAGTGAATTAAATTATCAATAATAAACGTTTAATATAATAATGAAAAAATTAAATAATAATATAATAATATATAATTAATATAAGTAAAATATGATAGAAAAAATAATAAAAATTATATATAAATTTATATAATTAAATTATAAATTAAATTAATAATAATTAAATAATATAATAATAATTAATAATATAAATAATAAATAATATAATGAATATTAATATAATATAGATTATAATTTAATAATAATAATAATTATAATATTAATAATATTAATAATATAATAATTAAATAATAATAAAGATTAATGATAATAAATATTATTATAATATATATAATAATTTAAATAATAATATAATATAATATTAATAATATATATGAAATACTAATAATAATAATAATGAATTTTTGATTATTGGATTTTTTATTTATTGTGTATTATTGTTTAATTTCTCTAGTATTCTTATCTACTTAAAATTATAATTCCCGGCTGATGCCTCGAATTTTCCTCGATTCCGGAGTTACCTACTGTCAATAGGTGGTTATCCCGATTCTTGAAATATCTGGATTATCTTCTCGCTTTGAATGTCTTGCGATTCCTGTTCACACTTCTCCCCTAAAAAAGAATATACAGCCTCTCAGCCCAGTTCCTGACTTGGTAGTCACTATTTATGGGCCCCTCTTTATACAAGTATTATACTCTTTATGGTCTAATCTATAATGAGTATGCATAGAATAAGGAGTATTATGTATGAGGACTAATTAATTAGATAGTGATATATTATATCAAAGAATTGAATCGCTCTCATATGTAAAAAAAAAAAATAAAAAATAAATAAAATAATAAATGTAACTAATCATAATAACAGAACTACTATTATTAATAATTACGGGTCATTACACTACGTTAGGGTTAGCGTAGGAGTCTTGATTATTATATTCGTTAAGTAAACTATACACCGATACTTTTTTTAATTATTTGATTTCCTATTTCTATTTTTTGTGATTTTAACAAAAATTCAACCATTACAATAATTTCTAACAATAATTTTGAAGATTTTGCTATTAGTTTCAAATAAACAAGTGAGATTCATCCTACGGAAGTTTGTTTTTAACTTTTATTTAGGAAGAGTGATGCTATCTTCTTTAGTCATTACCAATGGCGCTCTGTAACCCTATTTTCATATATTTGTAACATAGAAGTGATGTGTCTTACATTCGGTGTGGCTACAAGAGGCCAGTTGAAGTAGTAGTATGACTCCTATCATCTCAACACTTTGTGAGACATCCAGCCAAAAAGTTCCGGTTGTCATCAGTATTCTCCTTGTTACTGCTCAGCGTTCGAGAAAAGTATTCAAAAATCTAGAGTGAGCAAATAGAGATCTGTGAGTTTTTAAAACATTATTAGTACTTAAGCTAATTATAAATTTTATAGAAACAATATGTGTGGGTTTAAATCTGTTATACGTTTTTGTGTTAAAAAAAAATAATACAGACTTTCTTGTAATTTAGTTCATAGTAAGATCTATGAATGGTCAAAAATTTTAACAGATTCATCCTCAATTGAGTTTGTTAAAAAGTTAAAATCTAACAGGATACTACTCTTATCACCCATACGTCTAAATTATGTGTTTCCTCGCAAATATCTGACATTAACATTTCTCCCAATACTCATATATACTAGTGATTTTTTGTCATCCGATCTTTGTCTTTATTATATTTATTTTAGGACTATTAATTTAACACAAAAAATTATTTATTTGCCTTTCCCATAAGTTGTTCTAAGCTAGACGCTTCTCGTACTTACTACTTTTGCGACGGGACACATAGGGGAATTCACATTGTGGAGTTGGTTTTACTTATCGGAGCTCTTGAATCGATTTTATTAGTGATTTTTTCTAGCATTAATGTCTACCTGAACTTGATTTTCCCATCTCCCCTAGGCACAACGCAAAGATGACTATGTGAAATGAGTCGGATTCCTTCTTTGTTTGTCATAATAGAATATTCTCGGGAAGCGCTGGATTTATTAGATGAGCCACCATATGTATAATCGCGCACTTGTTACATGGGATCGGTCTCTAGTGGTATTTTTGGCCACAACCGGAAAAGACAGTCGGAGGACGTGTTTCGAGGTGAACTATAAACAACTTAACTCACAGAAATGAGTTTGTGTTATGGGGATCTGGTGGATTTTTCTACTGGTTTTAATTATGAAATACTTCTGAATGACTTCAAATGTATTTGATGCCAAGAGTATCTGTCCTTATGTGGGCCTAAAATCCCGTGAGTGCTACCTTCTCCGTTATAATCGGTGATTTGCTTAGTCTCTGTAACTGGTGTCAGCTCGCTCTTTCATAAATTTTTTTCTAGCTCTCTCTTAGCAAACAATTATTGACGATTCTAATTCATTCGCAGCCGAAAATTTGGCACAATATGGCGTGCATTTCAGAGTTATCGCTCTGATAAAATTCAAATATTGAAATTAAAGACTTAAAATTTTATTTTTAGTGATATTTCTGTTTGATCAATGAGCGAATAATATCTGAAGAAAATAATTAAAATGTGTTATAATAAACCTGCCAAGATATTAAGATATGGGGAAAAACGCATAGCTTAATATATTCTCACTATATAAACCATTTTTTAAATACATATCATAATTATATACATCGTTCGCAGTTGTCATCTTCGCATTTGTCTAGCTCTAGATAACAATATATGTTTCTTTTAATCAAAATTTGTTAAACTA
The DNA here is from genome assembly GCA_015478945.1 of Trachelipus rathkii. Taxonomy (NCBI): domain Eukaryota; kingdom Metazoa; phylum Arthropoda; class Malacostraca; order Isopoda; family Trachelipodidae; genus Trachelipus; species Trachelipus rathkii. The sequence continues at coordinate 19,712 of JABUQX010011072.1, read as the reverse complement.
TAGATCATCCTCAAGAGAATGTAATTTTTATGCAGACACGCCTTTCAGCGGTGGGGTGGATCAAAGTGCATTCAATGGTGCGCAAGCAAGAGCACAAGGATTCTTGGTGACAGTAAGAAGGTAGGAAAAGTATGGACTGACATGGCTCTAAAGATTGCAGAGATTATCTTGTAGAAAAAGACTTGGGGACATTGTGTGTGCCATATTGCATTATCTGACACTCAGAGGTTCTTGAGACAAAATAACCATCCTGCCAGCTTATAGGACCCGTGATGACAACTCCTGCTCATATGATAGGATCTTGATCCTATTTTAGTCTGGAGCTCTTCCTAACTTAAAATTACGACAGAATAATGCAAATATCTGCCATTATTTTTCATTTTGGGATTCTTGCTTTCTCCACATAGAAAACTCCCTTGCAGGCTACTAAGGATGGTTTTCAGCAATGTCTACTCCTTGTGGTTCATTTTGGACACGTGCCAAGGGATCAATGCACATCTTCTCTCAAAGAAAACTATTTACCAACTCGCAGACAGGAAATATAGTTTGGATTAAATGGTGTACGCCATGAAGAAGGAACACTGTTACTAATACTTGTTTTCTGCCCTCTCCCTCACGGAATTAAGGATAAAGGCAATCAGTATATTTTGGAACTCTCAGTGTGCTCATCTAAAACCCAAGTGTTACTCTCGCTGGACTCCCTTATCCACAGATTCTTCGTACTAAAAAGAAACTATCTCGCTTGCTCTCTTTAACGGAACCTTGATATGTGTCGCCCCCTGTTTCACTCTAGGTCAATTAATCATACCTCCAAGAGCAACTGATAATTTTGTTCTAAACTGGAGCAAAAGCGTGGCTTATCCCCAAGTGTTTTATTTCCCCGGTAGAAGAGCTAACTCTTTAAATAAAAATATGTATTCTTGTTAAGATCGAAGGTAAGTTATGAGTGAGTGGTAAGAATAGTATTGTAATAGATACTATTTTTACTAATTGAGCGCAACTATTTGTGCTCTCTTGTCTAAGAGGATGCTGGATTGTAATGCTGATTAGTATCCTCGCAGGAATGAAGAATGTGCGCTCGCCGTGGAAAAGATAGGTTCTTTTTTCGACTCTTGTCCTTATTGTGAAAAACCATCTCTATATCATTTATCTCAAATTCTCACTCGCAAATCATCGTTGATTTCTATATGTGGGGGAGAATGCACGAATGCTATCGGTGGAAAATAGCAAATTGATGGTTCCATTTGATTCCTTTGATGGCTGCCTCAATCTGAAAAAATATATTGCCGCAGGTTCATTTCTAACTAGTTAGCTCTATTATAGCGCAAAAGATGAATATACTCTCTTACACGTGGATATCACTTAAAGTGAAAGGGCATACATGAATACTCTCACTTCGCGACATGCCATTGCTTTTAAGGAGAGTATTCTTCCCACTTATTTCTAATGCGTAAATTTTCTTTGATATGAAATATTAATCTTAGTCCAATCTCAATTGGCCACATTGTAATTTATACTTAAGGGCCGCAACCGATGGGTCGCATTCACGTGTGCCTCAGAAAACTCAACCCGGACACCAAAGACTTCTTATCAGTAAGCTTAAATGCATTCAAATCTATTTGTTTTATACGATCGGTTACTGTAGAGTGTTGTTACAATCGCTGAATACTGCGTAGACCCAAGTCCCCTCAAATAGTTCTTTTTTTTCTGGACTAGTTATCTAGTCGCAACAAAAAAAGGACTGCACAAGGATACTGATGAATCAATAATTCTATTCAATAATTGTGGTGTAGATATTGCATCGAATCTTTTATTCATCCCCAATTACCGGCGACTGAAACGTGGAATGCGGACTCGAATACTGAAAGTGTAATTTCGCCAATTTTCTTATAGTGGTGTAGGTTATTTTTATAATTTGGAAAACAATTTTTTCTTCATTTGCGCACAAGCTCGTTAACTTTTCTTGCTATTATAAACAATATCAACTGAATATTTTTCTTATTATTTTAGCAATTTATTCTTATTTGAGTACTTATTCTTATTCTGACAATTTATTGTTATTCGAATACTAATATTATATTATTGCGATAATTTTATTTATCATGAATACATTTATATATCTTATTCGATCCAAGAATATTTTATATTTATATGATGCATGATACATTAAGTATGATATATACTTGGCTATTATTAATTTAATAACATCCGCGTTTTATGTGTTAAAATCCTGAATTAAATTAATTCGTGCTGTGTAGGTAATAATTTAAATAATTCATATTGACTTTTATAATTTTTATCATACAATTAGGTAAAATATATTATTAGCTTACGGGGTATTATACACCAAAATTCGAGTGATTTAAAACGAGGATCCATTAATTAATAACTGCTCCATTTTGACTTTGCATCTGGATATAGTGTATTTTTTTTTTACGTCATATCTTGTTTCTAGATATCATGAGAAACTTAAAAAAGATTTGGATATTAGTTTTTTTGATACCAGGTCATTTTCCCAATTATATTTCAGAAAGAAAGAACTAAAGGGTGCCCATATAACTCCAGCAGACCAGTTGCTTGCAGAGAGAGAGAGGTCTGTGATCACACAAAATCAATTGCAGAATAGCAGGGGTGGCGGTATAGTTCGCTGGAATTCTGACGTTTATTGTGTAACTTCATCACCCCACGCACATATATAGTCTTGACCTCCCTCTCACTATGGGCGATACCGTTTCCGTGTGGAAATCCAGCTTACGAGTCTTGGCTGGACTTGTTTACATTAACTATAATACCCCTATTAGCCTGAGCTTCAACGCGGCATTGCTCGCTCACTCTTTATTAGCTGGAGAGGTTGTTTAGTCAAAGGGGAACTTATACCTGTAATATATACATTTAATGATGCCAAAAATAGTGTTTGCTTTTAGTGTAGGATTAGATTTTGAAAATAATTTAGTATCTATATTGTAGGCTGAGTTATGACCATGTGTGATACAGAAATGTACAACAGAGTGAAGAGAAGGCTCGAAACTCGGAGGAGGCTAAGAATCACAAGGATAATTGAATAAGATTAAAACTTTCTCATTTTTTGTTATATTATGTGTTATTCAAGACTATTAAAATTTAAATAACTTTCATTCTTTTTATGCTTGTGCGCGATTTATTTCTATTTTTTTATTTTTTATATTCGCTCGTATTTGTTTGTAGAGTTCCATTTTAAAAAATTAAATTATAGTGAATTAGATTGCTTACAATTAACGCAATGAAGTGACATAATTTTTTTTTGAAATTCACTGTCGTGCTGTGCGCTTTTGCGCTTGCGGATTAAGTTTTTCCACTTTGCGCTTTTGCGGGTTTGGCTAGCTATAACTATAATAAAATCACTTAAAAAAATAAATAAGTAATACTTGTTAATCCAGACTATTGCCAAGTGATTTTTTTCTATCGTGTGACTTTATAATTACGACCCTCCGACCGAACATTATGAATGCTTGCCCCAACAATTTCCGTACGTAACTATATCCATGGATCCACAGTCTTTCTCTACCTTATGATTAACAAAAATAAGTAATTTACTAAGCCTGCTTTTCTCGTGTAGCGTTATTTCCTATGTGGTGGATTTGATGCTGTGAGAGGAAACAAGTCTATGGGCATCCTTATCGGTTCAGAAGGGAGAGTGTGCGACCGAGCATTCGCCTTCCGAGTTCACCATTGCCAGTTATCCGATATAGTCATTAAAAGTCATTTGAAGTGCAGAATTTTGTGGCAGGGTGTTCCTACGTTATTAAGAAGCCCATTACCGTTTCTTTTGCAAATAAATTAAAATATTATATTCATAAATATATCGGTACTCAAGACTTTTATATTATACTCGAAATATTATGATTCTTTGAATAATAATCATTAAATAAGGATTCTAATATAAAATTTTATTATATATTTTCTAGAATTGATATATATATATAAATTATACCATAAATGATAACGAGTGATCTCCATAATAAGAATCTTATATGGAATCAATTATTAATTTTTATGTACTCGTAATCTTACCGACTCTCTCCTCTAGATATTTCCTGATAATTTCTACTTGTAATAATACTCATATAGTGATCGGCGATCCTCATTGGTTTGTCCCTTAGCATGCGCCTCCTCCGTATTACTCTCGCGTAGAGAAAATAATTATAGGACCTTCCTCAGTTGTGTCTCGCGATTACTCTATTATATATGTAGAATAAAAGATGCCCAGATCACAATAAATTTATTTCTTTTTTCTAACGCTTTTGCATCTATTAACAATAAAATATCAAATTTATTATTTAATTTCACGTTTCATTCTTGATCTAGATCTCAACCTATGAGAATAATCAATTTCGTAGCCATACGATTTCTTGCGGAAACTTGACGCCTCGCCTTCTGAGAAAGTGTTACACTAGTGTGAACAGAATGCTTACGCATTTTAAATTATTTACCATCGAAAACACTGTGAAAGCTGCGGCGATAAGCTTCATACAATAAGCGAGGGAAAGGAACGCATTTAGGAGTCTTTCTTTAACTCTTTTGTTCCTTGTCTACTTGTATTTCTAATTATATTATTTGGATAAAGATAAAAATGGACACGAAATATTTGATTTATTATCTGTTATACTTAAATCATATTTTTTTTTTATTTAACAGAATGTATCACTTACTATAAGGACAGGGCTCTATCACAATAGAGCAGCGCATCCCAACTTTTTACCTGTCCCGTATTACTCCTCACTTGTTTAAGGTTTCCTTCCGAGTCGTTCTGCAGCAGCTTTTATAGACATTCACAGTTCAAATCTGTTAGTATTGATGTTCTTTAGGTAGATAGCTAATAAATAATCTAAAAGACACAAAATTAATAACATTATTATGGCTTTTATACTCTTGATTTGCCTATAATTTTTTCAATTATTATAAGTAGTGATCTAAGAGATCAAACAAATAAAATAACTATTATAAAATAATTACTATAACTAACTAATTCAACTTTAATAAAGTCTTTCATATTTATAATAATATTCATCTCATGATGTATCTAAAGTCTTTCAAACATCGGTTCTTATTATAATGTATATTGAGGAAGGACACATGCGTTACCATTCCCGCGAATGATTATGGTTGGTTTGTTCATTCCTTATTTTTTCGCTGTTTTCTCACGCCTATAATTTACTCACACTATTATACTCTCTCTATCGGTGCCCTGTTAAAACCAGTGCTTCCGTAATGCTCGCCTTTCCAAAGGAGTACTCGTCGGCTTATCCCATTCAGTGATATATTTCAATGGGATTGCTTTCTTTAAATTAGGAGGTAGACAGAGAGAAACCATAATAATAAAAAAAAATAAAAGTTTGTGGTTCATATCATACGATAATGTAAGTATTCCAAGACCATCTCTTATCATATTAAGATTCTTTTATGAAATCTCTATTCTTTATACTTATATATATGTAGAACTAACTTATCATCTTTTAATACATATCCAAATGGAAGTGTTCTCGAAGTAAGTCTGCTCAACATAATTTTCCTACATTCAGTCTTTTTCTAATTTCTACTACCAGTACATGATCTTCACCTCCCTTCCTACTCTCATCTCGTGGACTTTCGTCACACCTGCGATCATCTCTCTCCGCCTCGTTCGTCTCCTCTCATCTCTCTCTTCTCTCTCTCTCTCCTCTCTCTTCTTCATTCTGTCTTGTCATGTTAACAGTCATAGTACCGTGGGTCTGTCGTCGTGTTGTTACTCCTCATCCATGTGTGTTCTCTTCGCATTTCTAACATACTCTCACTTCATGTTCTCTCTGTCTTATACTATTTTTCTTATGTCTCTCTCTTCTACATTACCCTTCTTTCACGATGTAACCTTTATATTTTTTAATACATAAGTAAATGTGTCTTAAATATAATATAAGTTAAATGGATATAATATTATAGGGTAGGGTATATTATATTCGGGTATTGCTATAGATAATAATTTACACAAAACTTGTCCTAAGATATATATATATATATATAAAGATATATATAATGAACTAATGTATTACGATATATACAAAATCAATTTACTTTAGATCGGTACTTGACTAATATTACATAATATAATATAATATAAATAATATTAATATAATAAATAATATTAATATAATATAATATATATATAAATATATATCTACTCCTGAAAACTACTTTTATTATATAATAATTAACAGTTAACATAATTAAAATAAATAATAAGACTAACCAATAAATTAAAGTTCTTTAATGTGATACTAAAGTATATACTTATGATCAATACATATAAATAGACCGTCTGAGAGTCATCAATCAGTAAGTCACATCTTAATGGTATTGACATACGATGTAAGTAACATAAAGTCTTTGTCAATCATAGACTTGAGAAGAACAATATAGAGAAACTTACGAGTAGTGGGTGGGTGTTATATATAATATGTATTTGATATGAAGTTTAAATGTATATATATATGGGATATAATCATATTATACATGTCACAATATTTATGTCAAGTGATAAGCTTTTGTATTACTTTCAATTACTAGTCTAAATTATTATAATATATATATATTAATATATATTATATATCTATATATATACTTATAATATATTATATATATTAAAATATATTATATATATATTATATTAATATCTATAATATAATATTATATATTATATTCAATTAACATATATTTAATATTATTATAATATTACTATTATATATTATTTTATATATATATATAATACTATATAATATATATATTTTAATATTATATATGTATAATATATATATATATATTAATATATATACAGTGGTGTATATATATATATATTAGTATACCCGTACCCTTTGTGAATAGTTATCCTAAATAGATATATATATACTTGGGATATATGGTGATATAATGCATGCTTATATTATATATATATTATATATATATATATATATATATATATATATAATTAATATATTATATATAATATACTATATATATAATATTATTATATTATGATATAATATATACTTATATTATATTTAATATATATAATATATATATTATATATATATAATTATATATTATATATTATATTATATATATATATTATATATAATATATATTAATATATATGAGTATATATATATAGAGAGAGTAAGAGAGTAGGAGAGAGAGTGAAGATATAATAGAGAGAGAGAGAAGAGAGTAGAAGATATAGGATGGAGATAAGAATGAGAGAGATAGATAGTAGATGATATAACTTATATGATATACGATAACGAGATGTAGAGATAAGAGATAGAGTATGGAAAAGAGAGACGGTATTCAAAATTCTTTTTATCAATTTCTTTCGAAACTGTTTTTACGCTCATATACTGAATCACGGAAAATAGTATCGCTTCTCGAGTGGTAATTTCCCCTGTAGTTTTTTATCGTTTCAGTATATATTATCAATAGACAAAAGTATTAATAATTGCTCACCTGGCCTTAGTAGCTCACTCTCATTATTTCTTTTAGTTTTATAATAACTTTTATTAAATGAATTTCAATCAAAATGCGTAACTATGGATCAATAGGCCCCTAGTACATGAATTTATAATTTATTAGAAAACAGTTTATCTATGTTTAGAGTCGTAAGGCAAAATTTCTCAAAGATGAAATTATGTATCCAAATATATTAATAAAAATTGCTTTTATTTGTTATTGAGAATATGAGTGTATTCGTTATAAATATCTCTCCAAATATATATATTTTTAACTCACACCTCCGCTCTTCATATATATATCATCTTTACAAACTTATAATATGTAAATCTGATCGTATATATAACCTGTTACTATATTATTAATTTCGTGATAATTTAATCCCACCTTATAATAAACAGATTCTACGCACAATGATAAATATTGAATCTTTCGGTTAGAGTTGAGCCATAACATCTACATCATATACAATATTACTTTTCTTTTTTCTTATAGCAACTCTCGCTCTTTAGACTATACGCGCCCTTTTGTGAGGTGGTGCAAATAACAGGTGAGTCACGGGATACTGTTAAAGACGGAGTCACTTTAATACACGTCAGAATACAGAATATAAAGGTATTAGTGTCTAAAATAAAAGAATATATATGTAATATTATCATAGTTTATAAATTTTTGTATATAATATATAATATATATATATTATATTCGTGTGCGCACACGCGAGCTCATTTATATAGCGAAGTATTTTAAAACAATAATGTGCATTATACCAACAAATTCTCATCTTACACATTTTTAATAATATTATTTTATATTCATTATATTATTATATAATATTTTATTTTAAATATTTATATATTAATATATTATTTACTCTCTTAAGTTATTAATATATATTAAATGTTTAAAATTATTATTATAAGTCTTTTAAAATATAATTATAATTTATTAATATATTTTCGGTTTATAATTTTTTTAATAACTAATATTAAGAAAGATGTGAGAAAAGGATATTTCTGTAGATCACCTCACTCACAGAAGTGCAAAAATATATCACACATTACACATTTAAAATGTGGATTGTCGTACTTAGTGGTGAGTTCTACCACGACACGTCGACTTTCCTCCACGATACTCTCTACGGCTCGACTCCGACTACCGGCGGTTCTCACGGTGCTCACTAGCTCTCATGACTCCTCTCTCTCGGATCTAGATTGGTTCACTCGGTTTGGTTCATAGACATAATTACTCCGTGATTATTATTATTATTATTATTATTATATATTATTATTTATTATTATTAATTATTATTAGTGTTGTTATACTTGTACTGTATTATTTAATTATTATTATATTATTAATTTATTATTTAGTGTACTTATTTTTTATTATTATTATTATTTATTATATTATTATTATTTATTATTATTTAATATTTATTTTATTTATTTATTATTCAATTTTATATTCATATTATATATTTATTATTATTAATTATTATTATTATATTTATTTATTATTTATTATATATTATTATTTTTATTTTATATTATATATTTATATTTATTATTTATTTTTATTGTTATTTATTCATGCTCTTCATCTCAGATCGTGATTTTCTTTCATTCGTCTCCACTGGTTTCCAGTATGTTCGAATTTTATCTAATATTAATTTTATCATGGGTTAGGATATATCGTTATATCTGGTTAAATATAATTTATTGTTGTATTATTATGGCGTTGGTTAGATTAGGTGAGAGTGTATATATCTTCTTTGATTATGTACTCTGAGGTTAAGTTCACCCCGTTGTGTGTGGATGTCTCACTCACTCTGTATAGGGAACTCCCATACTCCTCTCCACGCTAGTTTTTAAAGATAGAATCAGAAGTGTCGTAATTGGATTGAAGTATATTTGGTGGATGAGGATATCGCTCCTCCACGCAGAGGGTGGGTGAGTTTGAATAGTTCATCTGAAATACTTGAAAATTGATTGTAGTGTTTGGCTCCAGTCACGGAGATGTGAGCAGCATGCGGGCCGAGGTTTAGTGTAATCGCGATACAATGTTTGCTGTCCTAGCTTATAGAGGCTCTATCGAAACGTACATGATATACTTGACTCATTATCTGCTCAAAGAATTGGCTCAGTGTTGATAAGTCACGTATATATATATAAATATAGAGGTTGCTATAGACCCCCATTTAGGGTATATAGGTCTCGACTTGAATAAGAAGCACAGTAAGTACAAAAACAGAGGTGGATCGATGGAGGGAAGAGTAAGCGGATGAAGGTAAGAATATAAGAATAAGTGAAATGAAATGAGGATGATAAGTGAAATCTGACTTACAGATAGGCCTAAGTAGGATTACGGGTGACAGTTGCACCGGTGCTGCTCCGTGTGGCGGTGCTCCGATTTATTTATAATATTTGTGCTATGTAATACTACATATTGGCTGTCTATATTATATTAATTGTTCTTTAGGTCTTGTAGATTTATATCTCGCCTAAATAATATAGTTTCTAAGTACCTATTGAAGAAAAAATAAAATTAATATATATAATTTAAAATAAAATAAAATAAAATAATTTTTATCTATATTATTGTTATTAAACTTATAAAATTTACGTTTTTACATTTTACCCTATAAATAGACTTAAGTATAATCACTTAATATACCTAACTACTATTTCACATAACCTTCCCTTCCTGACCATATCTAGTGATATCTATTGATCTATTGTATTTAGGTCAATTTTTATAAAATTATGTAACGTGTATTTTATAATTACCCTAATAATAGCAGTGTTTATAAATCTCACATTAATTCAAACCACTATATCCTATACCTCTCCTCAATACTGTGTACCATCTGTTGATATATCTTATTGATCTATATTGATATAATACGTCAAATTTTTACTAAACAATCTGTGTAAGTTATACATAAATATTTACTATATACCCTAATCAGTAAATCTCAAAGTAATTCAAAACTACATATATCCAATCACTCCCTCCTAGATACTATCTGTGTATCTATCCTGATCATATTGATTTAAAGGTTCAAATTTTATTACTAAAATCATTATATATTGTAAACGTTTATTATCAACGACGCAAAAGCAGGAAATTTCATAGTGAAATCATCAAACACCATCAGCCAAGCATCTATCTTGCCCTAGAAAACCCATCCTTTATATATAGATCTATTGATCTATTGATCTTATTGATTCAACTCACCTTATTCGAGTATCATTATTGAGATAATACATAATAATTAATAATCAAGTCATTATTACAATAAGATCAGACAATTATGAGCTTGATACGTTAACAAAGTTTTCACATGTAATAAAGCTTACTTTTAGTTATTCATATCTTGAACTTATGACAGTCTAATACGGCATCTCAATGAACTAACACATCTTAAACCGGCCTAATGGTTGCCGTGGCCGGTGAGTTTTTCCTAACAAGGTCCGAAACTCTCAAGCATCTTAGAAGTATAACGTCCAACAAAACGTTAATACCTACTTAACACTTTTCTAACAATATATCGCTGTTATTTTTATATTAACACTTAATATATATATTTATAAACAAATAAATTTTTATCAATAACCGTGTGATTAATTTCTCATTACAGTAACTCACATATAGAGTATATACTCTACGTTAAATAAAATTTTACTTATGAATAAGCTTAAAATAGCTATTCAACTAACTAAGATTAAATTAATGTGAGTTATACAACAACAAACCTAACACAATCTTATAAGCAGGAATTATAGACTCTTCAAACATTTTAAGTATGTCAACAAGGGGATATTGGTGCAACGATGTATTGGGGGTAAATAAAATGGTAATTGACCCATATTTTTTACTCCATTATTTGAGATGTCTCATACTTGGGTTATATAAAAAAATCATTTATAACCCAATTTTTACCTTAGCCTCACTATTGACTTTTCTGACTCCATACTCGAACCTTCTATTTTGTGAGTCATTCGAATTTATTTTTACCTGACCTGACCTTTATTGGGCTTGACCTTTTTTGACCTATAATACCGTATATATAATATTTTGAGAACCCGGTTATTTTTTTATGTGAGTAATCTCACTCTCGTGGAATTTTTAATACTGAGAAAAACTCCGGAATTATTTTGTACACAAGGACACCACAATTTTATTATTATCTGTACCATTAGAAGAACAACTAAATTCTTTTTATGAAATCAGACCTACAATATTCTATATTAAGAAACTCACCACTAAAAATATTATTAGAAGAAAATACCACTTCAAAACAAATATCCTTTGCAGCAACTCTCGCTGAGTTTTTATTTAGAAGAACAAACTCCCTATATTTTTTTGCTTTCTTTTCTGGCATACTCTTCTAATTTGTTCTTGGAGCATAACACTTAAATATGTTCTGGCGCGTATACAGAAGAATATGTGCTATTAGAGACTGCATATCTGGATTGAAAGTGTTCAAAAGCAACTCGGTATTAGGCTCTGGAGGAGAATGTCACGTTATTTGCCTCGCCACACACCTCCTCCTACAGGTCGGTGATTCTCTACTGCACCACCTGCTCATATTTTCGTAAATCATTGGGTGATTCAAAAATACATATACTTTTTTGCCGAACACACGCGATTAAGGCGAGGAGTCATGTTTTGATCTTCTTAAGTGATGGGTGGATTGCCGCCTGAAGTGTTATATAGGATGTACGTGTGAAGACTTTGTGTATGTGATACTTCTGCACCTTTGGCTCACCAAGTTTGACGATAACGCAGATGGGTGATCAAATTCTTTGAACCGCATACGAGAGAGAGAGAGAGCTAATTGTTGTGTACCTTCATGGGATACGAAATTTGATGGAAGACCACGAGAGCGGCAATTTATTGTACACTTCCGAGATGATTCAGCAGGATGCTGTAGGCCGCAATTTTATTGGATATGTCATAACGTATAGTGATGTGAGCACATGATATTGTAGTCCGTGGAAGCACGCTATGCCAGAGAGATGAGAGTAGAATTAGATGACCATGGGTCGAATGTATTTGGCACCACGACCGATGCTCATGAGCAGCACTCGATTGAGACCTACCTCAGCGAGTGAATTTCAGAGAGAGGTGTGCCATAGAGAGATTGGAGAGAACGGAGAAGATGGTATAGGATCGTATCCTTGAAGCATTGAAAGAACTGAGAGATACGAACACACAGAGCAACACACACACAACCGAGAGAAGACCACACAACACGCACACACACACACTTATACACACAATTGAACGCGTAGATGACGAGATTAGATACACCGAGAGAGAAGTATCTCTAAGGGATTTATAGACAGTGTACCATATCGTTCTCTGCTAGGGGATTGTTTAACTTCTGTGCATTTATTAACTATATTAATACATCATACTGATTGGCAGTAAGCGCAATCCACGTGTGTAGTTAGAAAATAGGCTTAGCGCTATACTTTTGGTCTTCTGTCAATATGCGTCAATTATTGATATACCCACTAGGTAATTTTCTTTATGTTACCTTCCTTTAGGGATACTTATACACTCTATTTTTGATGTATCATTAACCTTGTTTGACCATGTATATTTACCTAGCCTTGACTACTGACCATATATATACATAGTGGTCTCACAATTTTGTACACTCACTCGTACTTCATATTGATGTGCTATATTTGATGTGATTCCCAATATCATCACGTTAAGATATAAGTACCTTGGGATGTTCTATTAGTAGTTTTAATGTGAAGATATATTTTAGAATGTAAGTGCCAGATGAGTGTGTGAAGCTGCCAGGTGTTATCATATATTATATAAGTGCCATTTATGTAGTGCTACCAATGTGAGTAAGTGCTCAAAGTGTGATAAGTTGCCAATGTGAGTTGCAGTAAATGTGTGTGATCTGTACCACTATAAGTGTACCAATAGTTAGAGGCCACATAGTGCCATAAACTGTAGTGCCAGCTTTATTTTCTCAGCCTACTTTTATCTAGCTCCCTGAGCCCTCACTCTCCTAGATAGTACGCTATATATGGGTGTCTACCCCTTAATATAGTAAAGTTTAATGATAAGTAGATATCGTAATTTGGTGTATATTACAAAATAGTTGCTAGTTATGCTTCCTACTATGAGTTAGTCTTATTATTTCTATAACACTATATATATATCATCACTTCTACACCTAGGACCAAAAAACGTTTTATACACTAGCCTTAATACATTTTAAACTCACACGCATAGGTACACTATTACTCACACTTTTATATATCTGTTCAACAAGCATTTATTCAATGTTTCACTTCTCTTGTACCTCATCTATTATGACTCATCTTTGATGATAAGTTTTACTATCTTTGATACCACCTATATTATATATTAGTATGATTCATATTGATGTAATTACATCTTTTGTACTTTCAACCTCTAGATCATTAAGCTTAGCTCACACAGGTCACCGCTCACAGGCCAAGCCCCCTCCCCACTAAAAGGGATTGAGGCCCCGCTTCACCGCTAATAGGATGTAGTGAACCTCCGCGCGCGAATTGAATATATAAATATTATATATATATATACTATTAAATTTACTTTCTATTTATTTTAATTTCATAACTATTATTTAGAAGTCTAGTACAAGAATGTTTAAATCATTCTATACTATTGAGTCATTCATTTTTATTAATCTTTCAAAATTAAACTTTTTTATTTAAGTACTAGTAAATCGATATAGTCACTTCATAGTATGTAACTGTTTTTCAGTCTAGAGTATTTTATTAATCTACAATATTTATGCGCTTTATTTTGATCTCATCTTTATTATAATTTTATAAATTTTAAAATAATTTATATGTAAGAAGAAAAAAACCATAGTGTTTTGCCTAAAATAACAATAATTTTTTATATATTAATTATTCTCATTTTAGTTAGTTCACATGAACATTTATATTAAAGCAGTAAATGCTAGTATAACAATGTAATAATAAGTTTATATAATAAATTATTAATCAGTTATTAATTTTATGTGTTGTGTGTTGATATTATATATATAATATTAGTATATACTTATATATAATTATATATATATTATATATATATATATTATATAAAAAAATGTGTGTGTGTATGGTGCGTATGTGTGGTGTTGAAGACTGTTCTAGAAAAATACTAAAGACGATAGTCTCTGATAATGAGAATATTGCTTAGCCTCGGTACACGCACGCGGGATAGTGGGAACGCGGTAAATATTAGCAGCCCTGCTAGGTTAGCGTACACGCGGCTGGGCGGTATATAGGTAGACGTCACGGAATATGCTTGCCTGCCTAGGGCGCACGCGGCTCAGGGCGGTGGGGAACGCGGCGGGTGAACGCACTACTGCGGTAGTGCTATAATAGTGGATAGTATGGCTGCTCACTTATTTACGGGTTGCGGGCTTCATGCTGGCCCTATGGTTATGGTTATTAGCTTATGAACTAGTGAATTAATTATTATCTTAATTCTAATAGTTAGAATATTAAATTATTTATATCTTAAATGTAAGTTTATTATTATTTTATAATAATGACTATTCTTAACACTATAATAGATGGTAATATATAAAACACTTTATTAATACAATAATACTGATAGAAGAGCTTGTGACCGTACTTAACAGCTAAAATGACTCTGATTATTTTTTTTTATATAATAAATGAGTATTTAGCAGGCTTCACCTAATACAACACACATACACTAGCTCAATACAGTTTTATAAGAATTATTATTTATTTCAATAAGACGATAATAATAAATTATATACTTCTTATCCGACCTAAATCACATGCGAAGTGTCATACCATATAGGTGATAAGGATTATACCAAACCAGATACCTCATAATCAAAGTATGGAAACATTTCTTATATTTTACCTGCCCTTTAAAGGATTTCATTTACGAATTCCAGCATGTTATCTCCCAAGTTTGAAATATATTTATAATAAAATAATCATAACTCAATAGAATATTCTTGTCTTATACAGGTGAAATTAACTTATATTTTAGACCATCATTTCCATAAGGTTAAAAAAACAATCTAATGGAATTAAAATTAGACGCCTCAGTGTGATGCTACCCTCACTAAAACTTATCCTTGAAACTCTCCCTACAACTATATATTTCAAGTGAGTCTCTAAAAGTGATACTGAGCATTCTGACCTTACGTGGTCTCATTAAATAGTGTCACCACATAATTTAACTCACCAAATAAAATTGAAGCAGTCTCAGGTCATACTATATAGAGAATAATTCTCTATATAAAATTAGAAAGAACGTGGGAATAGTGAACCCATAAATACAACGATGTGGCACAGTGTAGGGTTAATAATTGGCCCTATTTCCAAGAATTGTAGAACCGGTAAAGTGTTATTTCAAACACATTTTACAGCAGAGTAGATTAGATACACACGCTTTTTCTATATCCATTGTCAAGGAGGAGTGGAGTCCGGGGCGGTTGTTGTACGGTGTGACATTTTGTTCTTCGTGATTATCGCGGATGGATTGTTATATTTGACATACATCTGAGTATTATAATTATTAATATATAGATTAGAACTTACTTCCGAATTATTTAGAGACAAAAACTATTGTGGAGCATAATTTGCTCGTAATATAAAGCAAGTCGAAGTAGTGTAGTATTAAGATTTAGTTATAATATGTCTTTATTAATATCGATATTGTGCTTGGGATAATGCTTACTTTCAGTGTGTTTATAAAAAAGAAGTCTATAATAAGGAATTATGTATTATCATGTTGTACATTTAATTAAAACATACGATTTTATGTTTGCCATAATAGATGAGAAAGAATGCGTGTTTTGTTATTTTATAAAGCAGTAGTTATAAATAGTGTGTTTTGAAAGAGGCATGATGTTAAAGCCCTATACGTACTGGAATATAGTAATAAGGGTTCTAAATATTTTGTAACAACATGAAACGTCACCTAGCTTTATTAACTGATTTGACGCTTTATTTATAACTCTGGTTAATAGGCATGTTAGATGTTATGAGGTAATAATGAGGATTGATAAGATAAGCGTTGGTGAGTGTCTACGCTCCGTATACGGCTCTCGGTGCGCGTATTGTAGACTTGGGCGTGTATGACTTCTGAGCATATCACTTGAAGCCAATATACGTTGACGGTTAAGGTAGAGTTGGTGCAATAGTACTATATGTTTTTGTATCAATAAAATAGTTTACACTCGATAAAGAATATTAGTTAATTGTTGTGATTATATTTTATAAATATCTTAGGAATGAGTGTTATATATAACCTCTCAATACTCATAGATTAAACTCAATATATATATTTGTAATTGCTTTAATATTACTCAAGTTATAATTATAAATATTCTATTAGATTATTAACTCAAAGTTATGAAATTGTAATAATCTTATTAATAGTAGAAGTAAAGTGCTCGAATTAAATACTTATGAAAGAATAATATTTAAAGCTTTAAGTAGTCCAAAGGATTTAGTACTAGCGAGAGAGTGTCTCTCTAGGGGCCTCGGCGTGAGACAGGGCCTCTCAGCTCTCATTCCGAGAGACGCTCTGCCGTTGCGCATGAGTAGAGTAAATGAGAGAAGTGAACCGCTCATAGAGAATTTCTGCCTCGCGGTCGCGCTATCATCATCACACATATAAGGACTTACATCTTTATGATTTGGAAGATGAGTGAGTTTGTTTTATTGATAATACGTAGACGTAATAATCAACTTTAGCTTTTCCAACATAATAAGAAGAATTGTTAAACACTCCGAGCCACACAGCGATTTTCAGTAAGTGGTAAATGACAACTTTTTTAAACGTTGCGTGTGAGGTTGCGCTGAAACTAGCTCGCTCAGATAGTGACTACTGATAGAATGGCTGCTAACCTCGAACATATCCACTATAATCTCAACCTGGGAAGATCGAATAGCAGGAATCAAATTAAAGACCGACATGCAGTATGTGCTGTAAGTGTGTAGGTACCCCGTCGTGTTGCCGATACATCGCAGCTTGTATTGTCAAAGGAACATCAGTCTGACTTCAGACTTTTTTAAGTTTTCTCTTTCGCTGTACTAGAGCTTCGAAACTAATATAGTCTGAAGATGATTGTAGGTTGTATAATCTTGTAAGTTGAAATCTGTAGTGAGGTGTAAGTAATCTGTGTAGTTGTGAGTGATATGTATGAATGTGTAAATTGTACAGTGTACTATATTGGATGGATATATGTAAAGTGTCATAAAAGTATGAAAGTGATTCAGTGTACTATATATTATTTATATATTAATAAAGTATCTAATGTGAATTGTATCATATATATATATATATTATGTAGTGATATATAATGTGTAAGTGTTGTAGTTATATATAGTTATATCGGCTCTTATATATTAGTAGTGTGTGGTGTATGGTATCACCGCAATGTGTATATAAAGTGTAAATGTGATATATTAAGTGTTTTAAGTAGGTATAATGTAATAAGTGTTTCAATACGTGAATATAGTGTGTATATAGTGTGGTCTACTGTGAATGATGATAGTATGTATATTAAGTGATATGTGTGTGATGTGTGTGTGTGATGTGCTGTGAGTGGTGTTGTCACTTTATATTACTCTGATTGATCTTAGTGTATTGATGTTAGTTTCGTGCTAGTTATAATTTTATAATATATGTTACTCATAATATATATATATATATACTATCTAATACAATACTATATATATTATTATAACTATGACTCATAGATAGTGTCTGATCTCGCTCACTCATTCTCATATACACATGAGCCCAAATATCACTCTCCCGTCGATCAGGAGGTATCCTGTCAGTGATATATCGCATAATAGATATCTGATCCTCCATCTCCGTAGATCGCTACGCTGTGATGTTCCTTACTATGTCATTTTAAAATAAATAAATTAAATATTAATAAAAATAATATAAAATAATTATAAAATAATAAATATAATAATAAAAAGTATTAAACAGAAATAAAAATACATTATAATGTTAATCATAAATATAGTTATGCAGTTAAGTACGAGTTAAAAGTCTAGAGATTAGTTATAAAGTCAAAAGCAAAAAGCGGAGTGAACGTTTTATAGCATAATAAGTAATAGCCACCGTTGACGACGTTATAAGCTATATGATTTAAATAGAATGCTCAATATAAAACAAAGGTTTTCAAGCATTTATCCCTTAAAGGTAAACATCACTCTATTGATATATTATATGATTTTATTAGCTTTAAGTGATATATATGCCTATGATAATGTAAACTATAATAATATAACATATATGAGTATGAAAAAGCAGTTATAAAATCATTGTATAATGAACAGTTACAGCTATAAAGTATATAACACTAATATTGGATATTAAATGACTCTCATATATATACTATATAGTATAAAAACTTATGATAGTTAAAGCATAAACAGCAGTTATAATTAAATCAAAAAAGCTAATTACCTAATCCCCCCTTGTGTTTGTATATAGGTAATACAACCTCTATTTGTTTACTTGATTATACTGCTCTATTAACGGTTATATATATTGTAACTCGTAACTCTAATATATATTGACGTTGAGTTATTTAAAGCTCGCATATTTGTGATTGCATTTTTTTAAACAAGTTATTAAATATCATTAACCATGAGTGAATCATAAACATGCGATGACTACATATAAACTATGACGTTTCCATATATAAATTAGCTCTCAAACCTATACGCTCATAAAACCAATCAGAAGATTGTTAAAAAGCTTAGTAAAAAGCAGTATGATTAAAACATAATTCAGAATGAAAAAGGCTCCACATATAACTCTAATTATACCTCATTAATTGTTTTACTGATCTACACATACAGTATGGAGATTTTAGTTATTATTAATCACAAATGATACCAGAGAAACTTTGGATTCTCTTGCACCATTGTAGAGAACCTAATAAACTTGTATAAAATAATCTCATCTTCTTAAGACACACTTTAGCCAGGGTTGGTAATAAAAACTTGAGATACACTTTAGCCAGGGTTGGTGATAAAAAGAACTTGCCTGATTAAATGAAAAAAAAAGCCCACCTAATTAAACCTGTTAAAAAATATATAAGCTACAACTACCTAGTAAAACCCACCTGTTATATTTTGCTATATTTT
>JABUQX010011071.1:80000-87500 GCA_015478945.1 Trachelipus rathkii | reverse complement strand
ATAATTATTATTATTGTAACAATGTTTCACATTAATAAAGCTAACATAGATAGCATCACCTGAAATTAATGTCCAATGGAACCTAACACACCTTATGCGCACGAATAAACTACTAACATTAACAAAGTTCCATACTAAAACAACAGTAAAGTACCTGACACAGCCTACAAAACGTAACGCTACTATTCCACACAATTTTTTAAGCATATCTCTAACATATCAATGCTAATTTTCGATTAACACTATTGATTTAACGTCGCATTTCCGAGTATATTTCCGGATAAACATAGCGACAAAATGAGTTCTTATATACTAACCAGCGAAAATACTCTAACGTAATAAAGTTTCCACATCAATAAAGCTAACATAGTATAATATGAACTAAAAAAATAATGTAAAACGACAAACCTAACACAACTTACGCACGAATAAACTGTTAATATTAAAACAAAGTTTCCACACTTAACACCCGGTAAAGTACTAACAATTGCAGAAACAAGCGTAACCTAATTCATACTTTTGTCAGGCAAATTCTAACATATTAACATTAATTTTACATTGACACAGTAAATATTAACAAAAATTTAATCATATACCTTGTCTAATTATTATACAGACCAACGAATAACTGTAAACATAACAAAGTTTTATCCAAACCTAACATAAAAATAAGTTCTTTGAATAAAATATCATAGTAAATTGTAATACTTTACTGATTTTAAAGCAGTAAATCAGTAAATTAGTAAATCAAACCATCAACCCTCCCCACCCCTCCCATATTGATCTATTTATTCATGTCACATTTCGAGTATCTTTGGATAACATAACACAAAAATAAGTTTCTTATATATATACTAACCATCGAATATATGCTAACGTAACGAACGTTTTTGCATTAATAAAGCTAACATAACAATAACCTGAACTAGAATATAATGTAAACGACCCGAACCTAACAACACTAATAACGTACGAAATAAACTACTGAGCATTAACAAACTTCCGCACTTAAAAGCAGTAAGTACCTAATACTTCGTACAAAACGTAAAACCTAATTCACAAGCACTTTTCAAGCATATTTCTAACATATCAATGTTAATTTTACATTACAAAATCGTAATATTTTAACAAAAATTTAGCATAACTCTGTCTATCATCAATACTGACAACGAAATAAATGCTTAACGCAACAAATTTTTTTACATCAACTTCGTAATATTTAACAAAAATTCATCATAACCTTGTCTAAATATCATAATCCATAACGAATAATTGCAGACATAACAGTTTTAACCAAACATAACATAAAAATAAAAAAAATTTATGATGACATTACATAAAAATAAGTTCCTTTAATAAAATATCACAGTAAAGCGTAATAGTTTACTGATTTTAAAAGCAGTAAATCAGTAAATCAAGTAAAATCAAAACCACACCATCCCTGCATCCCTTACGCCACGCCACCCGCCTATTGAATCTGTTGAACTATTTGATTCAAGTCATATTTTCGACTATCATTTCGGATAAACATAACATAAAAATAAGTTCTTTATATACCGACCTACGAATATATCCTTACGCAACAAAGTTTTAACATTAATAAAGCTAACATATCATAACCTGAACTAAGAATATAATGTACAAATGCAAACCTAACATACCTCGCGTATGAATAATCCGCTAACATCCTGAAAATTCCCTACTTATCAAAGGTAAAGTAGCTAACAGATCATACGATACTCGATATGTTCCCACTTTACTCGCATATCGGTAGCAGGTAAAGCCTTATTATCTAACAAAATCCCTTAACAAAGTGACCAATCTATCAAAGATACCAGCATCTTGAACTATGAATTGACACTATCTTCATCAAAGTGTCACTCGTTTCGAGTATAACATCATTTGAACTATGAATAAACGTAGACATTAGCAAAATTCTTGGGCAAACCTACCATTACTCAACAAAAACTTAACCTAGGCTCATGTTTCTAACACATCATCGTCAGTTAACAAAGTAATATCTTACAAAACTCATCATTTCTCTTACAAATCAGTGTTAATTTCACACTATCATAGTAATATTCAACATAACGTACCTAACTTAAGAATAAACAGTTTTCCTTAAACAAGAGTATCTAAAGCAACACATCACCTCCCGAGAGAGAACCTAATGGGATGCGCTTCTTGAAATGGTGTGAATCCTGAGATGGGGGATCACCCCGAAGGGGTTTAAGCGGGAATCCCCCATCTCAGGATTCACACAATTTCAAAGGGCGCATCCCCATTGGGTTCTCTTTCGTGAGGTGATGTGTAACTTTAGATACTCTTGGTTAATGAAAACTGTTTATTCTTAAGTTAGGTACGTTATGTTGAATATTACTATGATAGTGTGAAATTAACACTGATTTGTTAGAGAAATGATGAGTTTTGTAAGATATTACTGTGTTAACTGACGGTGATGTGTTAGAAACGTGAGCCTAGCTTAAGTTTTTGTTGAGTAATGGTAGGTTTGCCCGAGAATTTTGCTAATGTCTACGCTTATTCATAGTTCAAATGATGTTATACTCGAAACGAGTGACACTTTGATGAAGATAGTGTCAATTCATAGTTCAAGATGCTGGTATCTTTGTTAGATTGGTCACTTTCTTAAGGGATTTTGTTAGATAATACGGCTTTACCTGTTACCGATATGCGGGTAAAGTGGGAACTTATCGAGTATTGTATGACCTGTTAGCTACTTTACCTTTGATAAGTAGGGAATTTTCAGGATGTTAGCGGATTATTCATACGCGAGATATGTTAGGTTTGAATTTGTACAATATATTCTTAGTTCAGGTTATGATATGTTAGCTTTATTGTTGTTAAAACTTTGTTGCGTAAGCATATATTCGTAGGTCGGTATATAAAGAACTTATTTTTATGTATGATTTATCCGAAATATGAGTCTGAAATATGACTTGAAATCAATATTTCAAATAGATCATAGGCGGGTGGGTGGGTAGGGGATTGCAGGGATGGGTGGTTTGATTTACTGATTTACTGATTTACTGCTTTAAAATCAGTAAACTATTACGCTTTACTGTGATATTTTATTCAAAGAACTTATTTTTATGTTATGTCAGGATAAAATTTTGTTATTTCTATGTTATGTTTGGTTAAAACTGTTATGTTTGCAATTATTCGTTAGGGATTATGATATTTAGACGAGGTTATGATGAATTTTTGTTAAATATTACGAAGTTAATGTAAAAAATTTGTTACGTTATCATTATATTCGTTGTCACAGTATGATGATTAGACAGGGTTGTGCTAAATTTTTGTTAAATATTACGATGTTAATGTAAAAATAACCTTGATATGTTAGAGATATGCTTGAAAAAGTGTGAATAGGTTACGTTTTGTACGAGTGTGTTAGATACTTTACTGTTGTTAAGTGCGAAAGTTTGTTAATGTTAGCAGTTTATTCGTACGTATGGTGTGTTAGGTTTGTCGTTGTACATTATATTCTTAGCTCAGGTTATGTTATGTTAGCTTTATTAATGTAAAAAACGTTGTTACGTTAGCATATACTCGATGGTTAGTATATAAAGAACTTATTTTTGTGCTATGTTTATCGAAATGATACTCGAAATGTGACATGAATCAATAAATCAAAAGGTCATGGAGGGAGGGTGGGGAGGGGTTGATGGTTTGATTAACTGATTTACTGCTTTAAAATCAGTAAACTATTACAATTTACCATGATATTTTATTCAAAGAACTTATTTTATGTTAGGTTTGGATAAAGCTTTGTTATGTTTACAGTTATTCGTTGGTCTGTATGATAACACTGGTCAACAATGATTTTGGAACTACAACGGGAATAGGTGTTCTATGTAGGTATAGTTGTCCTGAATGCGATGATGCAGTCGAAAATGACATATATTGTCACAATTGTCTGTTATGAGTCATTACTGAGTCATGCTTGAACACGAAAAATCGTGAAAATATATAATGTTCTCGCTGAGAATTTTGTAGTATGCTCGCAGTTACAGAGTTGTTTTTCAGTGTAAAGGTTGTTGTCGTGTGTTTGTTAGTCTTTTTTATATTTATATATATATATATATATATATATATATATATATATATATATATATATATATATATATATATATATAATATATATATATATATATATATATTTATATATATATAAATATATATATATATATATTATATAATATAATAATATAATATATATATATATATATATATATATATATATATATATATTATATATATAATTAATATATATATATATTATATTTTATATATATATATATATATAATATATATATTATTATATATAATACTATATATATATATATATATATATATTATATATATAATATATATATATATATATATATATATATATATAATATATAATAATATATATATATATATAATTATAATATATATATATAATAATATAATAATATATTATAATATAATAATATATATATATATATATATAATTATATATATATATATAATATATATTACTATATATATATATATATATATATATATATATATATATATATATATATTATATTATATATATATAATATATTATAATATATATAATATTATTAATATATATATAATTATATATATATTATATATATATATATATATATATATATATATATAATAAACACATACACATTATAAAAAAAATATATATATATGTACTATATATTATATATATATTTATTATATATATAATATATATATATATATATATATATTATATATATATATTATATAATAATATATATATATTATATATATATATTAAATATATATATATATAATAATATTGCAGCGGCAATTAATGTTAATTTAGTTTGTTCAGATATATATTTAAAAAGTATGAGTACCAAACGTGTTTGTATAAATTCTCCGAATGTCTTTTGCTACGTATGTGGAGAATATACTACGAAAAGTCAACGGAAACCAATCACTCAATTGTTTAAAACGGCTTATAAACATTATTTTAAGTGTGCGTTGGGTGACCAGGATAAGTCATGGGCCCCACACATAACAAGCATTAGATGTTATGTTAAATTAACCCAGTGGTTAAAAGGTGAAAAAGCGCATTTGCCCTTTGGAGTGCCGATGTATTGGATGGAGCAAAGGAATCATATACAGGATTGCTACTTTTGCTTAACAAATGTATGTGGCGTCAATTCAAAAACTAAAGCAAACATTGCCTGTCCGACAATTAACTCAGCCAGGAGACCAGTAGTAAGGGGTGGTAAACTGACGCCAAAATGTTTTTATATATATATATATATATATATTAATTATATTATATATATATATATATATATATATTATATATATATATATATACTATATTTATATATATATATATATTTTCCAAGCGCATTAATGTTAATTTAGTTTGTTCAGATATATATTTAAAAAGTATGAGTACCAAACGTGTTTGTATAAATTCTCCGAATGTCTTTTGCTACGTATGTGGAGAATATACTACGAAAAGTCAACGGAAACCAATCACTCAATTGTTTAAAACGGCTTATAAACATTATTTTAAGTGTGCGTTGGGTGACCAGGATAAGCCATGGGCCCCACACATAACATGCATTAGATGTTATGTTAAATTAACCCAGTGGTTAAAAGGTGAAAAAGCGCATTTGCCCTTTGGAGTGCCGATGTATTGGATGGAGCAAAGGAATCATATACAGGATTGCTACTTTTGCTTAACAAATGTATGTGGCTTCAATTCAAAAACTAAAGCAAACATTGCCTATCCGACAATTAACTCAGCCAGGAGACCAGTCCCCCATAATGATGAGAACCTACCGATTCCTATAGCACCAGCTTCTTGGAAAGAGGTTCCTGACTCAGATGAAGATTTGTTTGACTCTAATGCTGGAGCATCGGGTGCTGCAGATATGCCATATATCCCAGACGAATCAAATGCAACACCACACATGATTACGCAACCAGAACTAAATGATTTAGTACGAGACCTGTATTTGTCAAAACAGCAAGCTGAAATCTTAAGTTCACGCCTGCAGGAGTGGAATTTGTTAGATCAAAAGGTTAATATTAGTATATATAGAAATAGAAACAGGAATTTAGAGAAATATTTTACAAAGAGTAACTGAAATAATGTTAATGTTAATGAACTTATGCGTGAGCTTGGTATTCCGTATTTAGATGGTGAATGGCGCTTATTCATAGACGCTTCAAAAACTAGCCTAAAAGCCGTCTTATTGCATAACTCAAACAAGTTTCCCTCAATTCCGGTTGCGCATGCTGTTGGAATGAAGGAAACCTATGAAAGTATGTCCGAAATATTGAAGGCTATTAAATATTATGACCACACATGGCTTATCTGTTGTGATCTGAAAGTTGTTGGACTCCTTCTTGGTCTACAGGGAGGATTCACCAAACACTGTTGTTTTTTGTGTTTATGGGACAGCCGGGATACTAAGCAACATTACGTACGAAAAACATGGAGAGAAAGAGATACATTTACCCCGGGCAAAGAGAATGTTAAGTATAAGCCCCTTGTAGATCCTAAGCGAGTTATTTTACCACCATTACATATTAAACTTGGATTGATGAAGAATTTTGTGAAGGCCATGGATAAGGAGGAGAATGGTTTAAATATTATGTGACGTTTTCGCAGTGCTTAAAGTAACGCTAAATTGAAAGAGGAGCGTTTTCGTCCGACGCAGATTTCGGCAACTACAACGTGACCCCGCTTTTGACAAAAAATTAAACCATGATGAACTATCTGCATGGAATTCCTTCAAAGACGTTATTACAGGCTTCCTTGGAAACAAACGAGTTGAAAATAGCTATCGTATAGTAGAGAGGTTGCTAGTTAATTACAAGAACTTAGGCTGCAGAATGTCACTAAAAATACATTTTTTACATTCTCATCTGACATTCTTTCCACCAAATCTCGGGGCAGTAAGCGATGAACAAGGTGAAAGATTCCACCAAGATATACAGCAAATGGAGAAACGTTATCAGGGCAGATGGGATGAAGCAATGATGAGTGATTACTGCTGGTTTCTGAAAAGAGAAGACACTTCAGAACATAAAAGAAAAATAGTTATCGAAAGTCAATGTGGCACAAATTCAGGAAAATTAAGGTAAATATATATCATTTTTATGTGGTAATGCATTATACATACATGTTTTATTACTCGTGACATCATAACTCTGTAAATTTGACTATAAAATTAATTAATTTTATAGTCAAGTTTAATAATAATAATATATCTTTGTTACAACATACGCATATTTGGAGGTATTATACCTTAACTTTGGAAGCTTGTAATTAAAAAACTATACGTGATACAAGAATTCTAAAATCATTTTCGGAATCTGCATGAAAAATACGTATAGTTTCACTTAATTTTATTTCAGTGGCGAAAAATTTCCCAAAATTTGTTGACCAGTGTAATTAGA
>JABUQX010011071.1:60000-72500 GCA_015478945.1 Trachelipus rathkii | reverse complement strand
TCGCCTCTGCCAAGCCCATATTCTTTTCCTTAAGATTTTCCTCTACTGACTCAGTCCAATTTTTCTTCGCTCTCCCAGCCAGTCAATTCCCAGCACACTCACCACTTTACATCCGCTTAACCAACCGACTATCATCCATTCTTTCTATATTGCGAAACCCTCTCAATATTCTATCGCTCATTCTCTCATTTACTAACTTCTTTACACCACGCAACTCTCTAACATTAATCATTTCATCAATTCTTCTTGCGCCTAACATGTCCTTAAGGTTATCCCTTTAAACAGACTATCTTAGATTTACCTCTCATTTCACGGAATAGGTTCACAACTATACAGTAATCCAGCATAACAACTTACCCTCATGCAAACAGTAACGCACTCAAAACTTAATCACATTGTACCTTCAAGGATTTAGTTGCACAAGCCACCTTACTACCATTCACAACTTTTCTACTACACTATGCTCATCCGTTCTCATTTCATCCAACATAAAACCTAAATATTTAAACTCCAGATACTTGTTCTAACTGCTAACAATTCAACATGATTTCACACCACGGATTCTACTCGCCTTAGTCTTATCAACATTTACTTTCATTTACTTTACTTATCTACTTTAACACCTCTACCAATCTTCTCAAACTTTCTTTAGATTTGCCACACAAAACCAAATCATCAGCGTATAATAAGCTTGATACCCTCCACACTTCTCCATTCTCCATTAGTCTAACACCTTTTCCTACCACTCTCACCTCTAATTCTTTCACCACTCCATCCAAATACAAATTTAATAGCTAAGGAGACATAACACATCCCTGCCTCATTCCAATAATAATATTAAATCATTCACTTTCAACTCCATTAATTATTGCACACACTTCACTATTGATATACTTCTTTTTGATTCTTTTCTGAAGCCCACCACCAACACAATATATCACTAACACGTGTCACAGAGCTTCCCCATTAATCCTGTCATACGCCTATTCCAAGTACAATAAACCTAATTACAATTTATTCTTCTTCTCTCTCATTTTCTGAATCATTTATTTCAATATGAAGATTTGATCTACACCTCTGCCACTTCTAAATGCACTTTGTAATTCAAAAATTAGTTATCAGTCATTCGACGCACTCTTTCAACCAAAATATCAGCATATTTTCCCTATAACATTCAATTAATTAATTCCCCTATAGTTGTTATAATTCCTATATTCCTGTTATATTCTCTTATCTCTCTTACCCTTAGATAAAGGTACTAATATTGCACGGAACTATACCCTTCTTAAAAGCTTCGTTGCACAGCTTCCATATCCACTCAATCTCAATGTAGTCTCCATTATTGATAATTTTGACAGTAATTCCATCTTGAAAAGGGCTCGGCCCATGAGTGGTGGTTAACTGTAAAAAAAAAAAAAAAAAAAAAAAAAAAAAAACATGTAGATTTATCATTTTTTAACTTTCTCACTCTACCTATTACCTCCTCCTCACTTCTAAATGCACCTTGTTCTTCGCTAATCAGTCACTCAGTCAATCGACGCACTTTTTCAACCACCTATTTCTTCTTACATTATGAAAACCCCGCACATTCACTTTGACCTCTTCATTACTGACAATGTTGGGGACTATCCGAAATGGTAAACAGGGAAAATGGTCGACACAACATCAAAAAAAAAATTCCCGTACAGCCCGCAGTAGACGTTAGGATTAGGTTTAGGTTTAGGTGTAGTTAGGTTAGGTTTAAGGCGCAATCAAAAATCTTTACGTTAGGTGTAGGTTAAGGTTTTAGGTTAGGTTAGGTTAGGTTAGGTTTTGTTGGATTCGTTAGAGTAACTCTAAGTAACTCTCCATCCATGGCGTAGCTACTAAATCTAACATAAAACAACACAATGATCTGATATTCCCACCCCAACCGCCTAACTAACTTAACATCCATCACATACTAAAACAACTCCTTCTTCACCAACATAAAATCAATCATACTTTTCACTTCGATGCTGTCGACCATTTTTCCTGTCGACCCATTTCCTGTCGATGATTTAAGGGAGTCCCCCGGTTTAGGACCCAGATAGTTCAGGTTATGATAAGTTTTGTTAAAATGTTTAAAAAAATGTTCAAATAGTCGACACATTCAAACAGATTTTTTATAAAATTGTAGACCATTTTCCCTGTCGCCCATTTTCGCTGTCGACCTTTTGGGAATAGCTTCGTTAATAAACATTTTCTGGTTTTTACTCATAGAAGAAATGTAAAGAGGAAAAACATCTCTACACATTTCAATTTCAAAACATTATCAAACATTAATAAATGATCCAAATAAAACGAACAAAGAGAGAGAGAGAGAGAGAGAGAGAGAGAGAGAGAGAGAGAGAGAGAGAGAGAGAGAGAGAGAGAGAGAGAGAGAGAGAGAGTTCAAAGATAAATTTGAACAAATTGTCTTCTTTTCATGGGAGATTTAAAGAAAGACCTTTCACTCTGTTAAAAAAAAGGCAGAGGAGCGGAAAGATCCAAGAATATAGATCTTGCAAATTCAAAATCGATTTTCAGAGGCATTAAAGCGAAGTTTTTGACCTTCGGAAGGAAATACCATCTAATAAGTAGACTCGTACAAGACAGATTGACATTTCAAAGACGTAAAAACCTTATTTTATGATTTTTTCCACATATGTTAATGATCTCTCTCTCCAAGTACTCATGATCTACTCTCATCTCATCTCTGAATTGACTACTCCTCATCAATTCTTGCACTCTCATACATTCTCTACTACGATCATTACTCTCTCTCCACCATTTCTGAGGCTCAGAGTGTCAAAACTTTTTCTGAATAACACGTCATCCCAGAATCCTCAACAGTACTCTACAAAAACGGTATTTGTCTCCTCAGAAAAAATACAGTGATATTCATGAGTTCAACTTTTGAAATAACACCGCTTATATATATTTTTTACTCAGTACATATATGTGATAACAGAATTGAATCTAATGAAATATTCTATAGTATAAATAGTACTAATATAATATATATTAGTCATATGATAATATAATGTATATACATTACTATTTTTAATGTTAGTCGAGCAAATAATATAATTATTAGTACCTTAACGTACAAGGCTGACTCCATTAATATAACTAATCTTCTCTCTCAATTCATTCATTTCATCCTTGATAGTACATTGTCATAGGAAGTATTCCATACTATCTTATCAAATTTCTATGAGAAAGTAATATAAGAACAGTATTATAACTGCTTTGATAGAATAATTGTTTAGGTAACATTGGAATAAATAGCGTGAAGGTGCTATGACATATCCTTTTCTCTGTGGAAATAATGACATCTATCGCTGGTTGGCAAGAATGAGCAGACAAATGTTACCCTCGATGCTTTACGCTGAGCGTATGCTTTCCACCCAAGAAAAAATTTGGTTCAAGCACACGCTTTGTAAAGCAACAGTAGCTTCACCGTCAAGCGACTCATAGGTGGTCCAGCCTCGTCCTAATCCTCGTTCTTTATATTGTAGATGTGTAATAATAATTGCGCTGATAATCGTAATATTTACATAAGATGTTAAAGAAAGATACATTATATATGGAAAAGAATAAAAGAATTAACTGCCAATCTCTGGCGATTGAACACACGCTTGTTTCGTATAGAGGGACGAACATATGTACAGCCTCCAGATAGTCACTTATAACGATGAGCGTACTCTGGCCAACAACCTCAACAAATGTTGGGTTAAGGCATGTGTCTTATCATCCAAAGAACAGTTTTAGAAGCAACAAAATACCGTCAAGGCAGCACACCAGGTGTCCAGCCTTCCTTATCTTCTCGTTATTTCTAATTAATATTATCCAAGATAGGTACAGTGGGACACCTAGGTATATATCGCCTGACGGGAAGATCGGATTGCTTTAAAACTGTTCTTGGAACCCAACTTTTCTGTAGTATTGAGAGGATATGAACTCGAGAATACGTTATCATGCAAATACGAAGGAGCACGTAACTTATAATTGTCCTCATTCTGCAACAAAGCGATTGTTCAGATCACAGGAGAAGGCATGTTAATTCTTTACCTTCCTATCTCCTATGTTCTTTCTTTAACATCTATTAATATAATTGCGATTATTATGCGAATATTTTAGACATCATGGTAACAAAATAATTTAAAGTATGATGAGGAACGCGACAGAAACATGAGCACCATTTGATGGTCGCCTTGACGAACGAGCTACTGTGTTGCTTATTATGAAACATGCTTCTTGAGACCAACTTTTGTGGTTGTGAGAGAAGTAGAGCATCATTCTCGCTCAAGCGCACTTGGGATATATTGTCACATGACATCGTTTACACTCATGTGGTCTTATATCAAATCTCCACGAGTGGCAGTAATTGCAATGTTTAGCGTTCCACATATTATATGTTTGTCCTGATAATCAACTATCATCAGGCTATTATGTGTCTAATATTATACTCCTGAAAGTATATTATATGGCAGATCATTTAATATTTACAGTTATTAATATGTACAACTACGACGTAGGTTACTACTAATTTGTAGACACAGAGTAGAAGCATTATCTGTAGTAATGATATATGAATTAATAGTGAGTTCGCCTATAACTATATTCTTCAATATAGTATAAATAAATGAGTTCTCTGATAGATATTCTAGCTACAATTGATGGATGTTTATGTAAGTGTACTATATCTATACTATATATGATCTATATATCATATATTTATCGATTAGCAAAATATCATATAACAGGTATCCCGACCACCACCTCATCAACATTGAATCGGTGCCAGTCACCTGGGCTGAAAATAAATAACACCATGGGGCCGCGTCCCTTGCACATACCATATTTCAAACGTCAAAAGAACTGAGTGTGAACATCGAGCGAAATGCACACTCACTATAATAAGGTCAAGTTATCAATATATATAAAAATTATAAATACCAAAATAGTTTTTCAAGTAAACATTCTTAATCCTTTTTATCATATAAAAAATTATGCTAAATAATATTTATACATTATACAAAATCATATATTTACATATATTATGAGTGAATAAAGAATTGTATTAATGCACTCTCTGAGGAGGTACAAGAAAATAAGTTGTACTGCCTACAAGTTGCTTAAACTATAGACATGTTCTTCGTAGAGCACCTTTGATATTTCTTTCACCATCCGTTAAAATGATTTTCTTAATTAATATTTTTTCACTTTTCTCTCTTTTTCCGCTATAAAATCTGCAATGTTGTATTACCGAAATGCAGCCCTACAACATAACATTGGAAGCATCCATGATATTATTCCTTAGTGTTTTAAGGGACTGCTGTGGTTTGGAGTTGGTTTTATTCTTTGTTTAAAACTGTTCATAATTTCTAAATTTAAAATTTTTCTTAATAACTAGGAGAATGGAAAAATTAAAGACGTTCTGATCCCCCTAAGACTCTATCGACCAATGAGTTGCTTTATATTTTGCTAACTCTATCGACCTATATAGATGTCACTTTTATTCTTTCTCTTAAATATAGGATAATAATAGTATATGAGTTAGTATTATATGTGACACAAGTCTTAGTTTATATCTATCTGAAATAAAAATACATAGGTTTAATCAGAGAAACCACCGAATATATGGGATACATTTATCATTAAATATACAAGTATAAAGCCAATATGAATCCTATATATAATAAGGATATATTTATAATATATTTAATAATAATACATTATTAATATAAATATAAAATAGGGTCACAAATAATAATTACTAAATACCAATGCATTTAATTCTCTCGTTAGTTAAATAATATGAGAAGTGAAGAATTAGATTACTCGTCTTACTAATTCTGCATATATACCTAAGTAGAGGGAAGCGAGCAAAGAGGATTGTCCAGAACAATTACGTCGACGATGTACCATTCGCGAATGTGCTGAGAACATTCGGCCACTATGGCTTTTGGCCTCAATATTCGCACTCACGAACATGGGATCACACATTCGGAATAATTAAAACTAAGCAAGTACAACACGAATGACTATAGCTCGCTCGTTTCAACATCATTAGTATTTTACAATTTTACTGACGTTTACATATTTATTTAAGATAGGAACAAATACAATTAATATGTTGTTTTTCTAAAAAGACCCTGTTTCACAGCTGATTTAGGTTTGCACATCCTCCAACTCTACGGCAATTGATTGCACCATTCCTCGACAAGACAACGTTTTGATATACCCAAATTACGATTATAAGTGGGCTTTCAGAAGTATTATGAAATAGATATAATTCTAACTTGTTTGGACACACGCTTATTTGTGGAGCTCAGTTTAATCCTTCAAGGTGATGCTGCGGTAAAACACAATAAAAAAAACTAGTCGCCCATACTATTATTAACACATCTTTGTGCTTATGCTGCTGAATCACATTTCCAGATGTA
Organism: Trachelipus rathkii; assembly: GCA_015478945.1. Lineage (NCBI taxonomy): Eukaryota > Metazoa > Arthropoda > Malacostraca > Isopoda > Trachelipodidae > Trachelipus > Trachelipus rathkii. Next base: position 66,048 of record JABUQX010011071.1, on the reverse strand, counting down.
ACCATACTTAGCGTACTGGATGTTAATTAAGTGTCTAATTTTAAACTGCCCTGACCGAGGCGGTAGGAGTAACTTGAATAACTCTCACATAATACTTAAACAATATTAGCTCCAAATTTAAAAATATATTTACATATATTTTGTTGACTTTGATTACTAAAATTTAGCTATATTGATAGCATTTATGAGTTTAGACGCTGCGAGATTCAAGACTACATATGGTTAAATATTTCTGTCGTGATCGTGGAAAATGAAATCAAGCAACTCAACATCAGCATTTTGCGAATATCTCGAGAGACTTTATTGAATTGAATGTTTGCGAATACCCTCATTTAAGGTTCATACTCTCTCACTCCATTGATTAAATGACGTGCATGTCATTTAGAAGAATGTACTTAGGAGTCCAATATAAAAAAGGCTCCATTACTTCTGGACCTAAACAGTAGGATGGTGGATAATATCTACAGAATAGCTGTGTGTTATTATCTGCAGTTAGCCCAACTCAGAAGAAATTTGACATAAAATCTGTCAGTGATTTCTTCCAAAATGGAAGTCCAATTGCTGCACAATTTAATACTTGACCATGTTTCATGATAGAAAACTAAAGAAAAACAGAATCAGAATTATGTTATTACAGAGACTTTCAATAATACAAAATGTTATCAGGGAATGGAAACAGCTCTTTTCAAATGATGATAGGAACACAAGACTTAAATGATATCTACCGGCTATTTCGCAAATAACTGTCGCTGCTCTAATGAAAATTAAAGGACTTAACAATTCCCATGAGCATTTCTACTGTAACCAACCATATCTCTGCTTATCCAAGATGCTAGAGTTTTTTACAAAGATATTCCCCATACTCTACGTGATATTATATCATAAAATTTCGATCAACAGTAGTAAACTTATTTTTCTCACTTAGAACTTGAAGAGAGAAACTATCCTTGAGAGACAAAGAACTTCAAGGGAATGAAGACGATAGAAGGAGCAAATGGATGAGTTATTTCTATATGGAGCGCCTTTCGTAAGGTTTGACATGATATTGCACAAAAAGAGATGTTAGCACTTTTTGTCATAGCATATACTTTCTAGAATTTTTATTGCTTTTGTCACCATGCGTCAAATTAAGTTTTCAAAAGTCGACCAGACCGTTTCAGGAACGACAAAACCGTTTTTGAGTTTGAATCTGCGTGAGACTCGTTTTCACGAAGTTTTGAAACTCGCGTAAAATTAGCTCGCCTCTGTAATGGTCCAGATTTTCGTTCAATTTTTCACCATAAATGACTCGCTCAATATTTGATGAATAGTTTCGATTCTTCTCGCTCTGCATAGCCTAGTTTGAGACCCTGAATTTTTAGTCATCTTACTCGATTTCCTGGATACTGTTTGGATAGATTTCGCGTATATTGTCCAATGTAAAATATATTAAAATTGTATTGAAGATTAATATGTACTCAGATTATTTGTTGGTGTTCATTTAGTTGTATACTCTGTATTTTGGATTCACATCATGTATATATCCATTTATAATAGAAAGAAGCACACGGATTAGTAGTTCAATTCACATTTAGCATGAATGTTATATATATTATAATGCTTCGTAATTACTCTCTATTGTATAATTTTATATTACTCTCCTTATCAACTTCTGATAGTCAGTCACTCTCTCTGCTCTCTCTTCTATCAGAGTCTCACAGAAGGAGTGAAGATATATAAAGAAATATCACCGTCAGTCCTCAAGATGCTTGGGCTTTATACAGAAGGGACTGATTAGGGCGTGTCTCTCTTGGACAGCGTCATGCACTGTAATTATCTCAGTTATACTATAATTAATCAAATTTTTAATTTCGGTGTTCTTTCCTTCTGACTGTATTAATTTTTTTTATTACCATTATAATCTAATGGAAAGACAATGAAAAAACCACTCTATGATAAATAAATAATCCTAATACGTATAAGTGTAAAGTTATGGATAGTTATAGGTAGTAAGGTATATATATAGGTGTAGGTTTCCTTAAATCTAAATCATCATATACTTTAATACAATAATCTATACGTATACCTTAAATACGCTTAAAATACCGTAACATAACATAACCTTATAAATCACTATTTTTGATATACACATAAAGCTGCCATCACTCACGTGTAAATTACTCATAGTTCCTCACCCCTGACCACCGACATCATGGGAGGGGCCATACCGCGTTCCAGCTTGATTCCTCCGTCCTCATTCCGGTATCTATCCTCCTAGAATATTTATCCAGGGAATTGATAATGATTCCATTGTATTTGTACTCTGGTGACGTGGGTGTTCTGACAAGTCATAGAACGCGAGAGATAAAAACAGAGAAAACAGCTTAGTACGGAGGATTAGTTGTAACCCTCGGGTACCTCTCTCACGTTGCTTGGATCAAATGTAATTACTGATAGCTTGGTTTGGTATGACCAAGAGTCTCTGTGAAACTCGGGTGTTATGTAGTGTAATGTGTATGTAGTAACTTTAATAGATCGCGTTGACCGCATAATATCTTCCTATGATATCGCAAGAGAGAATGGCACTGATTGGGAACCTCTTTTAATATATAGAGGGTTAAATAAAGGCGGGGATGAATTGATATTATTTTTTATTTTTATCTTAGGTGCTATATAATTCTGAGTGTCATAGTAAAGTGTAAAGGTTTATTAAAAATATATTTTTTGTTGGTCTGCGTCTTAAGTATTTTTATCTTGTTAGTGTCGGTATGGTGTTATTATGTTATGAATTGTTGGTGATTGGTTGTTTAGTATGTTGAGTTGTGTAGTGTCTAGAGTAATTGTTTATGTTAATATAGAGCTTGGTGAAGAAGGAGGCTGCTTTGAGTCATGATTAGTTCGATGGGCTAGGGTAAGTGCTCAATGTGCATTGCTGTGTTGGGGTGTTTGTAGGTTTTGGAAAAGAAATGGTGTGCCTAAAGCATGTTCTAGTGTGATGTCCATGGCTAGATTATGGTATTCTATGGTCTTAGTATCTCTTATGCGGTGGTGTTGAATAGGTGGCTAATCTTTAATATATATGTTCTTAGTACTGTTTTGTATGTTTAGTTTGGTAAGTTCTTTATCTATTTTTTAGTCTAAGTATGTTAGAGGCTGCCAAATATTAGAGAAGCTAGTAGCTAGTTAAGTAGTATCGGCTAGAATGATATTGTGTACTGTATATGGTTGGTATAGTAATATATTGTGACTATCTATGGTTTTCGTATATATATATGATTCTCAATATTCATTGTGAGTTTGCAGAATGACGAATTTATGTTTGTTTGTGGTTTGTGAAGGTATGAATAATGTGAGTTTCAAGTGTTCTTATAAGCTGAGGATTTGGGCAGTTTTGTTAAAGGGGTATCTAGCAAATGTTGTATTAGGTAGGACTAGGGTAAGAGGATTGTGTAGCGCCAAGTTGGGCGGTCGGTTAGTATAGTGTATTTAACGTAGTTGAAGATGTGTGATTTTGGTGAGACGGACAATTTATGTTATTTTATCTTATTTAGCCATATATATATATATATATATATGTGAGTTCTGAAGTTAAGTTGGGTAATGATTGTGTACAGGTTTGTGGTCACTGAGAGTTTTAGGTCTCTAGTATGTTGTGGCATATAGTTGATGACATTGTATTTATGATTGTGTGGTCTTGAGTTTATGTGGTCATTATTGGGTAGAGTAAATCGGCTGATAAAAGAGGTTTGATAATAGTCTAGGGGGATATTTATTGCGCCTTACTATATAGTATAGGTACTCCGGTTTTGATATTTACTGGTCTGGATTTTGTATCATTTGTTTGTATTTTTGCTATTCGTGTTTTGATAGAGAAATAGGAAATTCCACATTTCTTTAGCTATATGCTATACGGGTAGTAATTGTTTAGATGTTTGGTAATTTTAGTTGTCTCAAGGTATGTTATAGGTACACTTGTAGCTTTTATAAATTATGCTTTGTTTTATAATAGTATTATCGTATCGATTGCTATGGTTATTGGTTATGATGAGTTCGTTTTGAGTTAGGTCGTTGATTGTTCGTTGTATATATGGAGTTTAATGAAATGCGAGCTTGAAGTTTGAGTGGAATTTTTTGTCAAATGTTAGTTCATTGTGAATTATTTAATTAATATTAATATATATGCAATATTTTTTTTAATTCTTATATTCCTATATCTTAAATATTATATATATATATAATATAATATATAATTATATATTTAATTATATAATATATAATATATATAATATATATATATATATATATATATATATATAATTATTAGTTATTATATATTATATAATATTTATATATTTAATATACTATATATATATATATATATATATATATACTTCATATCGGGTATGTGAAACATATTTATATCGCCTCTATCTCAGTATTTATGAGTATAGTGTATAAAACAAATATAGGTATGCTATATATATATTAAAGTATAATATGATTATATAATAAGGTATATCATTTATTACAAGTAATTAACATCTCTACTGATGATATGCAATGAACTTTACATTTTAAAAAGTATGTTGCACCTGACAAACAATGTTCCAGATGGCTATAGCATTGATAATTAAGAGAAGAATAAATGTATATACTAGGTTTAGTATGGTTAATTTATTGCAACATGACGTATTAATTTAGATATTAGTAGTAGTTATAATATAGAAGTGAGAAGCCTCATTTATATATGTACATAGTAGTTATAGTAGTTAGTATAGTAGTTAATAGTATTGGTGTTGGCTGTAAGCTATACTGAATGGAATCAATAATAGTTTTGAATATATATATATACGATATAAGTGAATTGTGTATTTATATATTATATATATATATTGTAAAAGATAATAAATTGTGTATATATCAGTCAAATATATGTGTGATGGGTGATTTTATATAATTAACTTCAACGGGTCTCAACGGGCCACTATGATTTTTGATACAAGACTGTATATCCTTATGGTATTTAATTTCAATTATTTATGATATTAATGATATCTAGTTATGAATAAATATTAGATGGATATATATAAGATAGTTAGCAGGATAATTAGGTGTTAGAGAATGATTGAGTGTAATAAAATGGTATAATATTGATAGTAGTAGATAGGTGTCCCTACCTATTAATATGCGATGAATTTTAGTTTATTAGTGTGGCGAATCTAGAGAGAGTATTTGAGAAGATTAGGTAGAGAGATTTGTAGCAAGTTATGATAAAAGAAGCGGTTTGAAAGTGATAAACTAATGTATTAATAAAAAGTAAGGTTATGGTTAGTTTAGTAGGACTAGATTCACTCAGTGTGAAGTTATTATGTTAGATTACATTGAGCAGCTGTGAAACAACCGTAAAATATTTAGAGTTTTAAAAAATTAATTTATAGGGTATATATATATATAGATATATATGATAGTGATATGTTATTGTGGAATGATGAAAGTGATGAAACTAGGATTAATTACAGAAGCTTATGTAAGTTAGAACTGATGGTAGAATGGCATTTTAAGTTGATATTTACAAATTTAAAAAATCGTTATATGAATGTGATAAAAAATTAACTTCTTAGTAATATAGTGCGTCTAAAGAGGTTCTATTACATGAGGTAATGTATGTTACCTCATGGTTAATTGTATATTTTATAGTGGTTAAAGAACCATGGGTCTGTGAATAAGATAAGTTAGTAGATCATAAAGTATCCAATGTGTTCATGATGAGACAATTTTAGGTGGTGATATATGCTAAGGTGTTGAGAATAAAATAGATATAATGAGGAAATGAACGTATATAGAGATGATTGTTTGGTCTAAAAAGAAATCGTATAGTACATAAATGACTAGTGAAATAAATAAATGAAAGTATGTTGAGATGGTTTGTCTTGGGAAAGGTATACATAATGAATTATAAGTCAGTTAGTTTAGCGGATGCTATAGGTGGCTAGATGATTGTCTTGGGAACCGAAGCGGCGTGAGGATGACCGTGAAAAAAAAAATGAGTGTGAATTGTAGTCGGTAAAA
>JABUQX010011071.1:40000-57500 GCA_015478945.1 Trachelipus rathkii | reverse complement strand
TTAGTGTGATCTAGCTCTAAATATGCCTCTACAAAAATGGAGAAAGATATACATGAGTATATATTATATATACTTATAGTTGGTTTCCATGAAAATGTAGGCTACTTAACTTATGTACAACGATTATAATCAAAACTATCGATTATTGTATTAGTAATTTCTATCGATTATTATGAATGACTGTGTATCTAGCCAATCAGAGCTCTTAGAAAGATGATTTCAGCATCAATCTGCAGTAGCTGGGTATGAGAAATCGATCGAACCTATCAGTGAATGATATCCCGATCATTTGAAGCCCTCTGGATAACCGACCTCCGTTTGGGGGCTGTGGATCCTGAATTGAGATTCAAAACTTTTGAAAATGGTCTTCGAGATGTAAATAAAAAAAAATAAAAATAAAAAAATAAAATTTCAAAATCGATTCTTCTTCTTTCTCGAAACCCCATAATTTAGCATGGTACGTTAAACGTACTAAAACTGCTAAAGCACTAAAAAAAGGTGAAAAGTACCAAAAAACATTCTTTAATTGTCAAATGTTCGACACCCTCCGAAGGTTGCTCTTTTATACCTGTACGAAGGTATACTTATTTAGAAATAACTATATATATATTAACGATATTGTGAGAATTTAAATTAAGGATCAATTTTACAGAAAGCGACGACTTGTATTTCATTGCTATGTTTTTTGGTCCCTAGATACAAAATAAGAATTATCACTCCTAATATCTCACGGACAATGTGGGTTAAAGTCAGCGTCAGTCGAAAATGTGAAGAAATTCAAAGATTTAAATCTGACATAGCTCTAGAAAAACAAAAGAACAACACCCGTTGCTTAAAAACCATTTACAAGAACCCTTGTCAACGACGTCATTAAGACAATTCTACATTCAAACAGTCATGACAAAGATGATTAGCTGTCTAAACAAGAATAGAAAATCTTCGACCAGTATATCAAAGAGAATCTCATTCCCATGACAGAGATCCTCTTATATGATGGAGGATGCATGCGGAAACACATCTGTTCTTCATCAAGTATTGCCAGTTAACGTCTCTTTAGAGGTGTCAGTCGGATCTATAATAAAAACCATAGCAGACTATATGCTGAGAGAGCTGAAAATTTACCTTTTCGAAGCATAACCTTCCAATGATAGATTTTGATTATTAATTCAGCTATCAACTGTAGCCATATAAATTAACAAATTTCTTTTCTTCCTTCAAAAAACGTAATTTGGGGAAAGATTGAAAAATAAATGTTTGGTCTCTCTCTCTCTCTCTCTCTCTCTCTCTCTCTCTCTCTCTCTCTCTCTCTCTCTCTCTCTCTCTCTCTCTCTCTCTCTCTCTCTCTCTCTCTCTCTCTCTCCCTCTCCTCTCTCCTCCTCTCTCTCTCTCCTCCTCTCATACTATATATAATATATATATTATATCATAATATTATAATATATATATATATATATATATATATATAATAATAATATTATATATATATATATATATATATTATATTATATATATATATATTCTCTCATCTTATATATCAGTACCGCTGCCGTAATGAATGTTAGACTAGTAATTTTACCTTCTCTCTGATTTTTCTTTCGATCGTCCCATTCTATTCTCGTAAAAGACCACCGTCCATCCTATAAATCTATCAATGGCGGTTTTTCTCATGACTTTGTTTTATCCTCAATTCTATTTCTGCTATTTATAAAAACAATCCACATGTTATTTCATCACCGGAGTGCAATTATACCGATGAACCGACTCTTCGAAGCTCATTTCATTTTGAATTACATTTTACTATACTTCTCTCTATAAACAGCTTCTTGTATTTAATACTAGGGCAGAGTAAACAATGTTTCAAACAATCAATTAAATTATCTATTTTCTCGATGTAATATTTCACACAGACAGTGACAACATTTTGGGCAACATTTTTGAAGACATGCAACTTGAAATTTGGTCTTTCCTTAATTAATATTTTTGGTATTTCTTTAATTTGTGATCTTTCTTTCTAAGAATCTCAATGCTCTCCTCAGTAAATAAGCTTCTAAAATATTACCCGTCCTGAGTCTCTTTCTGAACTCTTTCATTCCACTTCAGTTGCTTGATATGAACATTGATGTCTTTCTCTATTATATAGAGTACTCATCAAATATCTGTTTCATTCAACTCACACAGCTCTTTATAGGGTGAAGACTAGGGCTTTTCAATGTATCACCTCTCCATTATTATCACTTTCTTCAACCACTCTTTTACAGTTGAACTATTGACTACTCTAATCATATTGTCAATACTAGATTGGTCGCTGGTCTTCTCAACTCCCTAGTATTATGTCTCGTCTGGTTCTATCCAGCTCTTTGATCCCAGTTTTAATCGTCATGCTCTTTCTTTCATGTATTTAGGATCATTGGTGAAGATTCGAAACTCTCTTTATTGGGGGATGTCTTTATTTTAGGACTGATTATGACTTTATAAATAAGTGGTGCTAAATATATATATATATATATATATATATATATTAATATATATATTGCTAGAATGTAATTGAATATATAAATATTATTGTAAAATAGGATCGATTCTTTATATATTTATTATTTATATATATATTAGTATTGTATATTTATCTAAATAAATGTATATACATTATTTATATGTGAGTTATGACCAGATCAGAGTAGTGGTGAGTCTGCGCTATATCCGAGTGTCGTGATAAGTCGGTGGGTGGAGAACTGGACGTGTGGAGATGGCTGTGAAGGATTCCAGGAACGTTTCTTGTGGAAACTGGGGAGTAACGTGATATTTCCTGGAAACTGGGAAACTGGAAACTTGGAAAAGGAAAAATTTAAATTAAATTAGAGATTAGAATTAAAATTCACTTAAACATACCACAACTACAGATGCTGAAGATTAAAATTAAAAATAAAAATTAGAATTGAAATTAAAATTAAAATTAAAATTAAAGATTAAATTAAAATTAAAAGATAAAAATTAAAATTAAAGTAAAATTAAATTTATTAAATAAAAATTGAAAATCATAAAATTAAAAATTAAAATAAAATTAAAATAAAATTAAAATTAAAATTAAAATTAAATTAAAATAAAATTAAAATTAAAATTAAAATTAAAATAAAATTAAAATTAAAATAAAATTAAAATATATATATATATATATATATATATATATATATATATATATTCCGGTTATCTAGGTATTCCAATAATACATATTATATATATATATATATATTTATATACTATATATATATATATATATATATATATAATATATTTATATATATATTTATATATTATATATATATAGATATATATATGATATATATATATATATATATGATATAATATATTATATATATATAGAATATATATATATATATATTATATATCTTAAGTATTATATATATATATATATATATATATATATATATACATACATGTTTAGAAAATACGTTCATACAAGGTAGAATATACACGCATACTCACAAGCATACGCACACGTACACTTACACACGTACACTTACACCGCACACGCACACACCACACACAAACACTTAATATATATATATATATGAATATATATATATATATAGTATATTATATTAGAATATTATATATATATATATATATATAGACGCATATAGTACTTACATGCCTGGAAAGATACAATCATACACGCGGGCGCGCGCACATACATACGTATGTAAATTATTTCGTCGTTGCGCCGGTGTCGATGCCGCTGCCTCTGCGGAGTTGGTGTTGCCGTACGTCCTCTCAGTCCAGCCGCTCGCCTTCAACTGATTTTAAAAATATGAAATGAAAAAGGGATAAAAGGAGGGGATAGAAGGGTGGGAAATAGAAGGAGGGTTGTAGAAGGGGAGATATTGACAAAGAAAATCTAATTATCGTTTAAGATGACAAGCGTGAAAATTTATGACTTTTTTAAGAAGGGGACTAAGCTATTGACAAAGGAATTATCAGTTAAGCCTAAAGGGGTAAGGTATCAGCTGCTAATTATAACGTTAAATAGAACAATGGCGTGGGAATCCACGATGGAGAGAGACTTTGGAAATAAAGATAAATTGTCTCTTTATTATCAGAGGGGAGAGCATGACAAAAGCTTGTTGTTTTGGTACTCCTTCTCTTGAGAGAACTAATTAGTCATTTTTAAAAGAGGGGGAGTTTATAGACAAAGATGGAGAGAGTAAACATTTAAACTTGAAGTTAAGATGTTGGGCTGTAGATATTTAAATATGCGTGAGGTTTACTGTTTGTGATCTCATAGGGTAAGGGGTTGAAAAGCACCGCAAGATGTTCTTGTAATTGACACCAGTTCTTTGTTCTTGCCAAGAATACAGTTCCACACCTGTTACATGAAGGGGAAGAAACACACACATACATAATACATACATTCATACATAGCATACATACATAACCAATACTACTGTAGCAAATAGGAATAGGTAGCTCTTTCTCTAACTAACTAACTATCGTAACTCAACTAACTAACTAACGAGCCAACTAACTAACTAATCTTACTAGAGTGAAACTAAGCGCAGATAAGTAACTAACTAACTGACGTAACGTAAAGGCTACTAACTAACTAACTAACTACTAACTAACTACTAACTAATTATATATTATATTATAGTATATAAGTCAAGTTGTCCGAACAGTGTCTTGGATTTCCTAAGGCTTACTTATTGTAAGTATATACATTTCGGCTTTCTAAATTTGTAAGTTTCTATTTATGATTTTTGTTAAAAGTTAATGTTATTTACTTATTTATTTCAGTTTTTATGTTATTTTATTCAAAAAGAATCTATATATTTTTAAGAAGCTTTTATTTATTGTTTGTTTAAGTTTTGCTGGTGAAAGTATGTGTTTATCAACGTAAAAAAATTGCATTTTTACATACCCTAAATCGTAACAGAATCAGTAAAATCAGTAAGAATCATAGGTGAAATCAGTATACATCAGTAAATCAGGTAAATCAGTAATCAATGTTGCCCTAGCCACCTTCCTACCTTCCATGATCTATTGATCTATGTGATCTATTGTCTATTGATCAGTTATTTTGTATAACATATCTCAAAAACTTTTATGTATTTTGTTTTGTTTTCTTTAAAATATGTTTTACTTATAAAATAAATTATTTATTTTGTTTTATTGCTTTAAACATTTTTTTTACTAAAAAAATGATTCTTTTTATGTTTATATAACTTAAAAAATTTTCATTTTACATACCTTAAAGCAGTAAATCAGTAATCAGTAAATCAAACTGCATCCAGCCACCCTCCTACCCTCCTGTCCAAATGTGATCTATTGATCTATTGATTTCAAGTCATATTTTTCTATTAAAATTTTGTTTTACATACCCTAAAGCAGTATCAGTAAATCAGTAACAAACCACCATCCAGCCACCCCTCCTACCCTTTCATGATCTATTGATTTCTAATTGATCTATTGTTCGAAGCATATTTTCTTTAATTGTTATGTTTTTAACATACCTAAAGCAGTAAATCAGTAATCAGTAAATCAAAGTACCATCCAGCAACCCTCCTACCCTTCCAATCTATTGATCTATGACTATTGATCTATTTGATCTATGGATCTATTGATTCGAAGCATATTTTCTAATTTAATTGTTATTCGTTTTACATAACCCTAAAAAGCAGTGAATCAGTAAAGTCAGTAATCAAAGTACCATCCAGCCACCCTCCTACCCTTCCATGATCTATGATCTATTGATGCTATTGGATTCAAAGTTTCTTATCCTACTTAGTATAGATAAAAAGTTTCTTTGGAGTAAAAGCGGGAAAGAAACAAGTTTTTATTTTAAAGCATTTTATAACATAAGTGCAAACCTTTTCTTGTTCATTAGTGTTTGGTGTTAACCTATAAATGGACGTTGTAAATTTATGTTCCGTGCAACCTGCCACATGTCTGTTGTCTGGTCCTACATGGCTGCGGAAAAACCGTTCTTTTATTAAATATTTAAAAGAGGTTGAGAATTTTCCGATACAAAAGCCCTGTTTAAAATCATTTGGTGTAGTGTTTTATCCAGAAAAGTTTAATGATGAAAAGATGTAACTTCAATTCCCGAAAGCTTATATGAATATAAAAGCTCTCAACTGTTTACCAGGGCATAAAATTATAATTCTTGACGATTGATGAATAAATTGAATGAGGATATAGCAGAAAACCTTTACAGTTTACTCTCATCATTTAACGTCACTTATTTTTATAACTCAGAATATATTTCTTCAAAATAAATATATGCGTGATGTGTCTTTAAACACACATTTAATCTTGTTTGGGCAAAGAAGAGATATAAGTTAAATCAATGTTGTGGCCACACAAATGTTCCCTACTCAGCGGTAAAGAGTTCCTAAAGATATAAAGAATTACATCTATACCTCCCGGGTTTATTTAACTCTGTGGAGCTTTCAAGCCCCAAGAACACACATCAGAGTGTTGCTGCGTACAAATTCTTACCCTAACGAGGCTGAGACAGTATACATACCTGAATAAGGAGTGCTCTAGTTGCAAAATTATTTACCTTTTATGAGAAAATTTAAAAATCTGAAAACCCTTCTGAAAAAACGTCACTGATCTGTGAGATAAAAATTTGTACAGATGTAAATAGGAAGTTATGTCAGTCTTATAAAAGGTAATGTTCCTTTAAACAGACCGCTCAGAAGGTAAAGCTGCGTCGTCATAGAAGCATCATTAAAAAACTTGCTGCTAAAATAAAAAGCTAAAAAATAAAAAGAAGCTATTAAAGAAAGGCGGAGGTTGTGTTCCTACCTTTACTCTTTACAGTCATAGCCCCTTTGATAACCAAGTGGTTTGCCAATAATGAAGAAGGTAGTGTTTTTACCACGCGATTATGAAGAAGATGAAAATATAATACAGGAACCTACCTCTGAAATTCCACACAGCACAACAGCAACATTGTCTCCTCCTCCTTCTGCATAACCTTTGCACCCCACATTGGACTTACAACAACAGCAACAAACAACAGGTCGAACAGCCTCTCAAACTCTCAACTGCATCATACAGGGTATAGCCCTTATCAACCGTTGCATCACCGGCAGCCTTTGAGTTTATATGATCGCAGTTGAACAGATAATAATGTACGAGAAGGAACCTCCATTATATACTTAAACTCTGATGTTACATTCATGAAAAAGAATCCTATATCAAGATGCTATAACAAAATTAGTAGATTAAAAGTTTTATTAAATGTTACCTAGAAGATCAGCTCTAACCAGATACTAAGATTGGTAAAGTGAAAGGAAGATAATTTTAAACATGTAGCTTCCAAGGGAACTTACCAATGAGAGATAAGAAAACGGGTTTAGCTCTGTATAAGATTTTCAAAAGATCAGCTTACCCTTGGAATGAGAACTTCGGCGCAAATTCATTATTGACGAGAAACATGATAGGCAGGGCCGAATTATGTAGACTTGATCATCTCGATCTCTCGCGTGATTGGAAGGAAGGCTCTGTGGCAGGATGGAATAGGATCAAACAAGAACTTCAACTATTCAATTTTCCGAAAACTTTAATACCCAGAATAAACAAAGCTTAACGGGAACTGGATTAATTTCCATTGTCTCCTAGACCTAGTCCTCTGGTACTTCTTTTGCATCGGAGTAGATAAAAGATGTCTAAGTAAGAAGTACATTACGTTCAAAGTGCAAGGAAGATAAGAAAAAAACCAAACATTGCTTCATAAATGGATTAGTTCCTAATTATTTAATTGTACTTTTTATATGATTGTATTGTTTTGTAATTTTAAAATTATGTATATAACCTACGTTATCTTTCTGTGTACATTTCTTCGTTTTTAGACTTGTAATTTAAAATAGTTAATATTTTATTTTTGTAATTAAAAATAAAATATTTCCTATAGACATTGGTTTTTATATCATCTTTCGGTATAAATGAATATAATTTCTATTGCTAACGTCATTGTGAATCATGGAAGACTTAAGGAGGCGGTCGATAAAATATTACTTTGATGTGGAAACAGCCTTACATAGTTACGGGGGGTTTCAAGGTTCGCTTCAAAAGTTTCCTCAATTAATAAAAAGAATTGAAAATTATTTACACAGGTGAGGATGCCATTTTAACTGTTCTAACATATAACCTATACGAAAAAAATTTCCAACACGAAAAACCATAGCCCCCATTTAGATATACCGTCTGGCAGTTAGATTTTGAATGAAATGGAATAAGATATAAATCTTACAATTGAGGGGTATCAATACATTCTTTTTGTGATGATGGTGATAGTGGTCGCAGGATACTCTAGATACTTATGGTTAAGGGCTTTAAAGGATAAAAAGGGTTTGTCGTGTCAAGAGACTGTATGTTGGCTGCAATTGTCTAGAGAAATTATAAAATGAGGATTAGTTCGATAGATATCTCAATATGGGGACAGATAAAGGTACAAGAATTTTTAGGCATGAAGATTTCAAGACATAGGTAACAGAGTATGAATATTGGGTTACTACATTTATACGAGGCATTTTTCTCAGTTAATAAAGCTGCAATAGTTGAAAGAGTACAAAGAACTAAAAAAGAAAGAATGCATAGGTATTTCACGAAAATGAATACATTAAATATATAGATATACTGTGCAAAGACTTGGGCTTATTCTTATAATTAGGTGCTTATCAATAGAACACTTAAGAATACCGTCCTCTAGTTGGTGAAGACAAACACTTCTGTCAGGGTGGTCCTCGTTCTTGCAAAATTAAAGATACACAGGCATTAAAGTTGAGGAGATTACTGAGAGTGTCTAGGGTCGAAGGATGAAAAATTTCATGAAATAGGGTACGAAGCAGGGATGGTCGAGAGAAGTTTTTAAAGTAGATACCGTCAGAGAATTTCCCGAGAGATGGGTTAAAATTATACTATCTTTGAAGAATTTGAATGGGGAAGCAAATAAAAGTGGAGGGTTCTGATAAGCTAGGGGGAAATTGACAGGGCCAAATAGGTTTGATCCAGAGAGCTATGCATATAAAATAAGAATATGAATATTAGGATCTTAAAAGGAAAAGGTAATAATAAACAGTATTGTCAAATGGGTAGGTTACCGCTAGCGAAGTTTAATGGGTTATATAAAATGCTAGTGGAAATTAAAGAAACATTTGATCAGTGTTACTTTGTGAACGATCGGAGAGTGAAGATATTTTCTATTTTAAAACGCTGCTCATCGGCCTTCTATGGATCTACATCCGGAAAATAAAATATCAGACTTTACTAAATAATTTACTTAAATCATAATAAAACTGAACGAGAAATGTATGAAGTATGGAATTAAGTGAAATAATTTCGACGGTTGTGGGGCCGAAATAGAGAATAAGGTCCTGGATGTCATTATATTTGGTCGTTTACGAATTTTAGGAAATGTTGATTAATGTGTAAGAGAGAATGGTAATTGAGATAAATTAAACGTCTGATTGAGTTGGGCGGTCATCAAGCGATGGCGACAAAATGATTAGATTTTTGCCGTGTATGAACAAGTATTGTGTAATTTAAAGCGCGGGTCAGTGCGGTAGTAAAAATTATAGTCGTGTGGTTGTGAACGTGTATTGCGGTTGTTTGCATTAGACTCTGATAATACAAAAAAATTTGTGATTAGGCAATGGTGGGCGATGTTGTAATGTAAAGATTTAGGTTGTTTCTTGGTTAATTAGCATCCGTAACCGAAAGATAACGTTTAATCACTTTAAAATCTCAACTCAATGTGAACCTAAAGATAGAAGAATTTTTAGTTTCCGCCCTTCAACCTGGTTTCGTAATTGTAGTTACTCACATGCAGACTCAAAATTGAGAAATAACGATATCAATCCATCTCTAAATCCTAATAGTTATAGTCCTGCGTGTCAACGGTGATGGAAGAGTATGTCACAGTTGTCAGTGTTTGAGTGTGTCTTTAAAAGGAAATATAGGGCCGAGACTTTCTCGCTTGCGTGAGGGGGTACTGTCTACTTCTTTGTACATTTTTCTGTTTTATGACTACCGCGATTAGTGAGATCCCTATTCCACGATGAGAACTGTCAGAGTAGACCAATATCGTGTATATAGTAACGTATATTCTGAATGAACGCGATCCAGGTATGGCGCTATGTTTATACAGATATGAGACCATCAGTTGTAGGGAATACTAAAGGCCTTCTTTGTTAAGAGGTAAGTACATTTCCTTAAAAATCGGTAAGTTATAAGCTTTCCTAATGGTTCACTACTTACCTATGATGTAAGACCCAACTGAGTTCGATTCGTGTTTATATAAGAGACGTGAAAAGGCGACCCATACCCATTCACAATTGGGACAGCAGTGTGTAAAGTACACATAAGAAGAAAGCTCGATAATAATCATAATAATTAATAATAATGGACGAGAATAGTCTTTCAGGGGATCAAGAATGCGAGGGGATATGGTTTAGGGAGGAATTTTTTTGCTTCGTGTATTTCAGTAGAGCTATTCCCCTGTTTAAATCAGGAGGTAAATACATCGCTAAAAAAAGCAGCCAGAACGGGAATAAACACTATCCAGGATATTATGGGTGGGTGTCGACCTTCGTAGTGCTGTAAAACGTCGACTAGCCGATGTTTCAGATGAATGTTAGATGATGTTAAACGAAGACAATACCGCCGCCCTGCTCGCGTCAGGTGTCAGCGGTTCGTAAAAACATTAAGAGGAATAATATAAAGACCACTAAGAAAAAGTGTAATTGATGTGTTTTGTCTCTAATATCGGTGATACAGTGTAACTTGTTACATAAATAATAATAACACCTGCATCTATTTCGTATATAAGGAATGTTTAAACATACCTCTCCTCATTATACGTCAAGCGATGGTAGTAGCAAGATGCATTTCCTCCATCCCTCCAGCCCCGACTGTTGTAAGAGCGAATTGGATCTCTTTTCTCAGTAAACCCTACACAGATCAGTGTGAGTGAATCCAACATTATTAGTATTAATCCCGTTCACGCAATTCAACAAATAAGATGTAGCCCCGAATTCAATCCCTGGCACTTCTGACCAATATATTGATCCTTCGAATTGTGTTTTTTATATTCTGAAGACTAAGTAGTAACGAAGTGGTTCAAATCTCAACAGGACGCGACCCATAGTATCCACCGACCGACAAATTTCCTGTATACATGTTTCAATCAACTTGAGGTGTTTCTTAAAATGACAACATCTCTAGGAGCATCAAGCAGCCAAGTTTTTACCCATACGAAGTTCTATCGAAACTTTACTAAATTTATTCAGATGATCCTAAACAGTCCCATTTACAATCATGTGGATACTACAATTAAAAGATGTAGAAAACATTATGGGACAATGCCTGCCTAATCTAAAACATAACACTTACGAATATTATGGACGTGTAAAGGGGAATATATTCTCACAGGAAAGACTTATTCTACATCAAGTGGACACCCCGCATCAGGTTAACTAGATCTACTCCTCAATTTGCGCTTAATGTTCAAAGCAACACTACAGCCACAACTACCGCTCCAAAACCTATTTTTAAATTACTGGAGCTTATCTCCCATGTACGTAAGTAAATATCTCCCTCTTAATACATAGGGGAAATCGAGAAATCCTCTTTTGCTGGATACAGCAAAATATCAATTCAAGAGAATTTGAGACTAATTTGTTTTAACTTTACCCAAGGATTAGTCGATATTTATTACCTAAATACATCGTAAAATGGTAAGCTTACTCAGAAGGTAATAATAGGATTGTAGAACACGATGCCTATTTGGAAACTTGGGAAGTCCTGTGCCTTTAATTTACGCCCATTTCGGCTCTTAGCAGGTGATCATTTGCAACTCGTGAATGGTCAACCATATACGGGTCGTGAATTATGAGATGATATCGAAGGCTCACATTCTCATATGTTCGCGTCCTTTTTTACGATTTAATTGCATACTGTATCTTGCAGCGGGAGTAACGGTACAGGTGTTGACTCTCAGGGGGGGGGCGGGGGAGGGGGAAGGAACTTTGCTGAAAAACAGTATATATATGCCTACGATCTCACAGCTGATCTTCAGCTTTGAATGCTATCATACTCAATATCTAAGAAAAGCACATTAATGGTTAAGTCTCAAATTTGACAAAGTTTGACATCATCGATCTCAGTTCTGGTGTATTTGGAACATCCTCAAATCATCGAGATTGACAGAGTACAAAATATAATTTTGAATTATTAAGATGAATGAAGAAGAAATATTAAATGCCTTTAGAAACGAAGGAAGATTTTAAGTGTATTCGCATGTAATGAACTCGGTTCTGTGAAAATTGCGATACCGAATCTACCTATCTCAACACTTCTCCTCGGATGTTTCGAAAATGGAACACTGGATTAGCCGTGTAATAAGAATAAAAATAACCGTTGTATATTTCCTTGACTCCCTGCATTTAGATTTTAATGTTTAGTAATCATTATGTAAACATCTTTTTTAAAATACTAATAATGTTCAATATGTTAAGAACTTATGTTTTCCTGTACAACTAATCAGTTCTAATTTATGTGGTGAATACTGTATTTATTTCATTATATGTTTTTATAAATACTGTTTTCTTTTAAATCAAACTTGTAAATTACTTTGATGGCTAAAAATTTTAATATGTAAACGATATGTAGTTTTTGCAACCTTACTTTTATAAATCTTAAAATAAACTGTTTTCTTTCCGCTTTTATCCAATACACTTATTTTTATTATACTAAAGAAAAATATGCTTCGAATCAATAGATCAATAGATTCAATAAGATCAATAGATCAATAGATGCATGGAAGGGTAGGAGGGTGGCTGGCGGGCAGTTTGATTAGCTGATTTACTGATTTACTGCTTTAGGGTCATTAAAACACAAACAATTTTAATAGAAATATGACTTGAATCATAGATCATAGATCAATAGATCATGGAGGGTAGAATGGAGTTGGGATGGTACTTTTGATTTACTGATTTACTGGATTTTACTGCTTTAGGGTGTGTAAAATGCAAATTTTTTCGTAAAGTTGTAACATAAAAGAATAAATTTTTTAGTAAAAACAAAATGTTTAAAGCAAATAAAACAAAATAAATATATTTTTATAGTAAAAACATAATGTTTAAGAAAACAAAACAAAATAATAATCGTGTTTTTGAAGATAATGTTATAGTTGTGTGGAAGTGAATCAAATAGATCATGATCAATAGATATGGAAGGGTAGGAAGGTGGTTGGATGGTACTTTGATTACTGATTTACTGCTTTAGCGGTTGTAAAAATGCAAATTTTTTAAGTTATACATAAAAGAAAATTTTTTTTACGTAAAAACAAAAATGTTTAAAGCAAATAAACAAAATATAATATATTTTATAGTAAAAAACATAATGTTTTAAGAAAACAAAACAAAATAAAATTAAAAGTTTTTTTTATAGTTATACAAAATATGACTTGAACATAGATCAATTAGATCAATAGATCAATAGATCAATGATTCATGGAAGGATAGGAAGGTGCTGGAGGCAGTTTGATTTACTGATTTACTGCTTTACTGAATACTGATTTACTGATTTACTGATTTACTGATTTACGATTTAGGGTATGTCAAAATGCAAAATTTCTGCTTTAAAAACATAACAATAAAAACAATTAAACAAAATAAATAAAAGATTTAAAAATATAAAAGATTCTAGTTCAATAAAAATATAATAAAACTAAAAGCACAAATATAACATTAACTTTTAACAAAATATAAATAGAAACTTACAAATTTTAGAAAAGGTGTAATTATTAAATATGAACGACCTTAGGAAATTTCAAGACATGTCGGCAATTGAACTTAATATATACTATATTTATATATATTTTATTATGTATATATATATATATCTATAATATTATATATATATATATATATATATATATATATTATTTAGTTAGTTAGTTAGTTAGTTAGTTTATTTAGTTAGTTAGTTAGATAGAGAGAAGAGAGTATGTATGTATGTATGTATGTATGTATGTATGTATTATGTATGTGTTTCTTCCCCTTCATGTAACAGGTGTTGAACTGTATTCTTGTTAGTGCAAGAACAAAGAACTGGTGTCAATTACAAGAACATCTGGTGCTTTGTTCAACTTACCCTATGTATAAACGTTATAATTTACAGATGACATCTTACCCTTTTAGGCTTAACTGATAATTAGATTTTCTTTGTCTATAACTCCCCCCCTTTTAAATGATAATTCTTTAAAGAATAGAGTTGTAACAAAACTTTTGTCTCTCTCCCTTCTGTAATAAAACGATAAATTAATCTTTTTTCCAGTCTCTCTCCCCTCGATGGTTCGACGTCATTGTTAATTTATACGTTATAATTAGGCAGCTGATACTTACCCTTAGGCTTAACTGATAATTCCTTTGTCATAGCTTTTAGTCCCCTTCTAAAAAAAGTCATAAATTTTTACTCTTGTCATCTTAAACGATAATTAGATTTTCTTTGTCAATATCTCCCCCTTCTCTCCCCTCTTTTTACCCCTCCTTTTACCCCTTTTTTTAAAATCAGTTGAAGGCGAGCGGCTGGACTGAGAGGACGTACGGCAACACCAACTCCGCAGAGGCAGCGGCACCGACACCGGGCAAACGACTGATACATAAATTTACATACGTATTGTTATGTGCGCGCGCCCGCCGTGTTATGTTGATCTTCCAGGCATGTAAGTACTTATAATGCGTCTATATATATACTATATAATATATATATATACTATATATATTATATATATAGGTATTATATATATAATATATAATATATATATACCCTATATATATATATATATTATATATTATATATATAATATATATATATATATATATATATATATATATATTAATATATATATATATATATATATATATATTATATATTATATATATTTATATATATATATTACTATAAAAGTGTTTTGTGTGTGTGTCGTGCGTGTGCGTGTGTAGTGATACGTGTGTAAGTGTACGTGTGGCGTATGCTTGTGATATGGCGTGTATACTTTCTACCTTTGATGAACGTATTTTCTAAAACTGTATGTGTCGTATATATATATATATATATTATATATTTTAATTTTATTTTAATTTTAATTTATTATTAATTTAATTTTTTAATTTATTTTAATTTTAATTTTTATTTTTAATTTAATTTATTTTAAATTATAATTTGTAATTTTATTTTAATTTTAATTTTTTTTTATTTTATTTGTAATTTTAATTTTAATTTTAATTTTTAATTTATTTTAATTTTATTTAATTTGTAATTTTAATGGTTAATTTAATTTTAATTTATTTACTTTAACATGATTTAATTTAAAATTTATTTTAATGTTTTAATATTAATTTTTTTTCCAGTTTCCAGTTTCCAGTTTCCAGGAAGTCACTTTCCAGTTTCCAGGTTCCTGGAATCCTTCCAGGATTTCCAGGATTTCCAGACCCCTTGAACGGTATGGCGATACTTCTATCCCCCTCCTTTTGATCCCTTTTTTCCATTTCATATTTTTAAATCAGTTGAAGGCGAGCGGCTGGACTGAGAGGACGTACGGCAACATCAACTCCGCAGAGGCAGCGGCACCGACACCAGCGCAACGACAAAATAATTTACATACGTATGTATGTGCGCGCGCCCGCGTGTATGTTTGTATCTTTCCAGGTATGTAAGTACGTATACGCGTATATATAATATTATATAATAACAATATATATAATATATATATATATATACTATATATATAATATATATATATATTATATATATATATCAGTGTTTGTGTGTGTTGTGTGTGGTACGTGTGTGTGTGTGTTGTGTGTGTGTGTGGTGTGCTTTGTGTGGCGTGTGTATGTGCGTGTGTAAGTGTCGTCGTGCCTATGCGTGGCGTATGCGTGTATATTCTACTTTGTATGGACGTATTTCTAAGCATGGTATTGTATATATTATATATATATATATATATAATATCATATGTATATTATACATATAGGTACATGATAATATTAGTAATCTACATCAAACTATATGGATATTATATAGTAATATATATAATATAAATAATTATTTATTTTATTTTAATTTTAATTTTACTTTAATTTTAATTTTAATTTATTTTAATTTTAATTTTAAATTTTGTTTAATTTTAATTTTAATTTTTATTTTATTTTAATTTTAATTTTATTTTAATTTTATTTTAATTTTTAATTTTAATTTAATTTTAAATTTAATTTTAATTTTAATTTTAATTTTAATTTTTATTTTAATTTTAATTTTAATTTTATTTTAATTTTAATTTTAATTTTAATTTTAATTTTAATTTTTTTTCCAGTTTCCAGGAAGTCACTTTCCAGTTTCCAGGTTCCTGGAATCCTTCCAGGATTCCAGGATTTCCAGACCCTCGGATATAGCCGCTCCACTACTATAATATATATAATAATTATATTTATATATATATATATATGTTATATATACTATATTTACTATATTATATTATTATTTTGTGTATATATATATATATAATATATATATATATATATATAATGTTTATATTATATATATAATATATTATATATATATATATATATATCCCCTGGTGGGCAAAGGCCAGAGGTTTACAGAATTCCACCGGAGATCTGAAATTTCCAGAAGCTATGTCAATATAAAGGCCAACATGCCTCGATACAAGGCATTTGAAATTGTGCAAATCAAAAGAATTTGGGAAATAGGTAAAAGAAGGAAGTTTGTTCCATACTTTATCAGTGGAACACATGTAAGAGAAAAATAAAAAAGGAAGTTAAAACGCAAAAATTAAAATTATACATTTCCGGACACTATATGTATTAAATGCAAGAACCTTGACCGTAACTGCAGAAGTGCAGAACTGCTGAGGTGTAGAAGTGGAGTGTCTATTGTAATAATATAAAGGTGGTGAAAGAGTTCGACGATTTGAAAGACATTTGGGCGAGTTAGCAAGAGTAGGAGAGTTGATAACTTGAAAAGCCCTAGACTCTAAATTTTTAAAGAGAGCTGTGTGAGAAGAACCATCCCAGATGTGTGAAACATACTCCATGAGGGACAAACGACTCCCTGATAAAGAAAATGCAACTTGATTGGCGTGTAAAAATTCAGAAGGTGCTTCAGAATACCCAACTTCTTAGAAGGTTTATAAGATTGAAAAGTGACGTGATCCTTCAAAAAAATGGTACGAAAAAATGAAATACCAATAATATTAAGGACAGTCGAAGGTTTGATGATGTTATTATAGCTGAGTGTAAGATTATGACGTAAAGTGAAATGAAGAATCCAAAATTTTGCAGCATTGGAAATAATGTTTATTACCCGAATTAGAAATTCTAGAGAGATCAGAAGATTGTCGCTCCAAGACCACCCTCCCCTCCTAGCATGAGATAAATACTGTTGGGTG